>SCLH01001986.1:64057-92217 GCA_004367855.1 Oikopleura vanhoeffeni | reverse complement strand
TCAGTTCGAGCTATCTAACCTTGTTTTTGGTGATTCTGGAGTCATTACTTACATTTCTTAAAAATAATTTTTGCAGATTCCAAAATTCACAATGGAAAATTCTCTACTCGAATGATCATGTAACATGACCCCACATGATCCATTTTGTATTTGACCCCAAATGGGTCAATTACAAATTTGACCACCTGCAAAAAAGTTCAGAAAATTTGAAGACGAAAGGGTAAGACAGATCCGTCTCCTATCACCACGTGACGAAGAAAACGACGAATCTTAGCTTTACCGTAATTACCGGATACTGGCACCACGGTTCTTTCAAAATCCGAAGAGCGTTCAATGCAAGTATAAACCATTGACTTTGTCATCTTTTTTTGAATTCTTATCAAAATCGGTTCATCCATCTCGGAGAAAACTCGTGCGAACTGAAAGGCTTCTTAAAAAGAAGGCCGCCACTCGTCGAGTGTCGTCTAAGAGGACATGAATTTTTTGTCCTTTAGACACATGCAGTAGCTTCAAGCAGTATTGTAGACGATTGTGATATAAGAGAAAAACATAAATTTTGACTTTCGAGTCAATTTTTAAGAAAAAAATGCTTTGGAGCCCTAGGTCGACAGATTCGAAACCTACCCAAACAAATTGTACAATTCTGGTACTATCCGGCAAAATACGCGCGCTCGACTGCGCGCGGTAACGACAACCTCCCAGAGAGACCACATCCCCGAAATATTGACAGCAGTGGTGAACGCCCTTCACCGAGCATGTCCCAAACAATAACTTAATAAAATCTTCCCCTTGAGTAGGACTCTTTTTTTTATTCGCTTAGAATGCAAAAACATGTTCTTATGACCGGTAATCTATCTGGTTTCTATCCCTGGATCGTCCATGGAGCAAGCAGTTTAAAGGCTGATGTCTTGTAAATACAAACATCACACCTCCCTCTAAGTAAGCTACGTTATAAAATGTTGAAAAAAATTCTTCATATTCCACAAGATTTTAAACACGGGTTCCATCCAATCATGGGTCGTCGCATTTAAGACTTCCGGAATTGATTTTACTAGATTTATCTTTAATGTTTTTTTCTGACAGGGTATCATGCACCAACAAATAATATGTGATATAAAAGTCTTTTAATCTTTCACACATTGTCATGAAAAAAGTATTTTTCTTACTCGCCCTAGTTGCATCCTCCAAATATTTGAGAAAATTTTTTTTCTTTGTTTCAAATTTTGGAAAATTTTGGCGGGAAATTTGAAATCGCCTGTTTCCAAAAAAAACCGAGATACAAAATGCAATTGTGGACCTTGGGGCTCTGCCAGCGTATCCTGAAAAGATCGTATTCATACTAGTTTTAAGTTTCATGCCTCAAAATCCAGTGAGGAGTGTATTTCCCCGAGGCCTCCAAAAGTAAGGCCCAAAAAAAACAGTTTTTGCTCATGTTAGATCCGGAGTTTTTGTGTTGTTTTGGGATAATGTTTAATGAAGCAAATCGATACCTCTGGTCCTCCCCACGTCTCTGTGGTCATATAATAAACAGTATTTCATCTTTCAACTCAGGAAGGGTAGGGCTTTCTGAACGTGGAAATATTGCCACTTGGTTGAAAGGTACGGTTCCTGGATGGCAGGTTTCAATCAGGCCTTCCGATTTCGGAAACCAAAGTTAATATTCAATATCCTAAACTGAAATTCCTATGTCGTGCTGGTTAGTTATTCTTCAGGCCACGGCTGGTGAGAAACCCTGTTCTTTGGCCTTTAAATGCAGACCAGTACTCCGCTTAATCTACACTTTTAACGATGTTATTAATCTAGATTTTTGGAGTGAAACCCAAATGTAATACATGGTCGTTTAGCCTACCTTTTGATATTTCAACAAATCAAAAAGTTTTGCTTCAAATTTTTACATATCTATGTAACATATCATAGTTTACATATGAGATTAATGGCAAAGCACATTTTTGGCTTGAACTTTCCCTTAATTTGAGCGATATTGTGATTCAATATAATTCCTAAGATCAGGGATCCCCTTTTCCTTCGATTTGGGGTTCGTGCTTGACCTGCGGTCGACCATGCAGAGCACCGGAATCTTCAGTTTTGACCAAGAGAGCTTCGAAAGAGTTCAAACCTCAACCGAAACCAAGAACAGGGTTTCCCTATCTGTATACTATCCCTATCTTATACTACTAGTAAATATTAATATTTTATTTTGGATGGGATATATTTCTGAAATATTTTATTTGGTGTGACTTGAAGACAATCTATTTATTGCCAAAAATTTAACCAAATTGTCCCCTAAGATATTTTTGGCCATATTTTTAAATCGAGAAAAAAATTTTCACCCAAACAAAAAAGTTTAATGCCTTTTTATTTTGTTTTTTTCTCTTTACTTCACACAATTTTTTCTAAATTACTATTACGATCTGGCATGAAAAAAACATTAGAAGACCTCTCTTTTGATTTTCGGCTCTTCACCCAAAAATTGGTTACCGAAAAAGAGTTTTTATAGAATTTCAAAATTACCCTTGATTATTTTTGCCCAAATTGTTCTTATAAGAGGACGACCTAAAATCGCGAAACCGTAGGTTTTGGCATATTTTACAAAATTGTTCTTATAGACGCAACTCACCAAGTATCTTAAAATCAGTTTTTCTACTCTCACTTCGATTTTGAGTTTAGTTCACTCAAGAGACATTTTTAATTTCCCGAATTAAAAACAGTAGTTCTGAATAAAAACAAAAATTGCATAAATATTCGAATTAGTGTTTCAAAAAGCTGGATGCCAAGCATAGTAGTCAGTTGGGTAAATCGCACCGCAAGCTGGGGGGTTACATTGACTCTATTCTTGGCTACTTATTCAATTTCTAGAATTTCTTATACATTTTTTAATTAATCAAATATAAATGCATATCATTTTAATCCCTAAACAATTTTCGATAAGATTGAGTCACTCACAGTTATTTAGAAACTCAATACAGAGTTTAAGGGAGTAGGTCGCTGACGAATTTATTTTTCTCGATAAAATAATTATCAGACCAGGGTCTTGAAGGATATTATTCAGATTAGCCCAGTTTGTGGAACTAGCCTTCAGCTGTGCGCAAGAAGTATGCCAAAACTTTTTTGATGCACACTCCTTGACCATAAGCGACACAAGCAAGACTTAAACTAAAACGGAAAAAACTATTTCTCTTAGTTTTTTTTTCCAAATGAAACTCCAAATCTTACTAACTGTTAGATTAACTGGCTCGCAACTTCTATTGGGAAAAAAGTTTTTCATAAATGCCTAATTTCTCAGAATAGTGAAATAAATCACCGATGTTTGTGACATTGTCGTACAGAAAATCTATTTGTAGGTTAAATTTGGAAAAAATTACTGCCCCAAATTCGGAACAAAGGGGAAACTTCTGTGGAATTATTTTTTGGAAAATTCAATCTCAGCCAGCTAAAATATGGAATTTTTCGGATATTTTGACGGTCAAATTCAAACAACTTTATTTTTGACTAAATGGCTGCGAAACAAACCGCGAAAATTTTCTATCCATATAGACGTCGCCAACTTGTAAATTGAAAATTGAGGTATATAAGTATATTTGATTGAGTTAAGACCAAATTTACCTTTAACTAACTTCATAACATTAAAAAAGGAGTATTTATATACGTATGTCAAATTGAATGGTGACACGCAGTCTATATGGTCGACAATTTTCCAATTCTTTCGGGTTTTTTTTCACAAAATAAACGTTTGTTTGATCTTTGACCATCAAAAATATCACGAAAAATCATATTTTCATTAGTTGAGATTGAATTTCCAAAAAACATCCTACAGAAGTTTCCAGTATATTAAATAACTACATCACGTATATTATATAACTTATATAAATAGTCATATAATATAACTTATTAAGCGGATTACGCAAATTTATGCAAGATTGGATAAAAAAGAAAGAAAAGCGTTACATGCTGCCGGGCCAATTCTAAGTTGAACGGTTGCTGTTGAAGCAAACGCAGAGAAAAATTCTTGACAAAATTCAAATGAAAAAAAATACTTTTTTCTTCAAAATCTTTTCAAGACCGGTTTTTTTAATTTTGCTTTTTCCTGTATTCCAGTAAATTTGACCATATCTGACTCAGAAATTAGACGGGAAGAGCGGGAGAAAATGCTTTAGAAAAAATTAGCAGTCCGAAATTTCTACGAAATAACCAAAATGTTTTTCACAATTTTTCAAATTTTGTATTTTCAACAGTAGCAATTTTTTGTGACAAGCGGCCTACTTCATGAAAATTCGTGAATGGAGATTTTGTATACTAAAAAAATCGCAGGTAAGCTCAAATAGGGCTCGTTCTTAAGAAGTTTGTAGCAACTACTGTAGTTCTCTCGTTAGTTTTACCGGTTCGCTCTCCTATGTATAACTTATACTGTATAAGCTAAATTAGAAAAAAATCGTCAATATTTCTCATTAATAACTAGCAAATTTTAAAAAAAAATAAACTGTAAATATCGGTTTGTATTGAATTCCGTTACAATTTATGTTCTAAGCAGTGTCTGGTTGCTTTCATGGCAATCCTTACTATTCATAAGTATAATTGAAAATCCTTTTTTCCCTCCATTTCTATCGAATGTCGAAATTCGCTATCAGAGTTGTCATTGTATTTACCAGTCAGCCAAATTTCATTATGACACCAAAGTATAACACAGCTCCCAGAATTCTTCTTATTTTCAACGATGGCGCTGTTAATTTTCCACACACAAAAAACTTCTGAAATTAAGTTTTTCTTATAAAATTCAATTCTAGAACTTTATTATTTGGGAAGAAAATATTTTAAAAAAAACATTGATAGTTGTTTATTCCAAATAAAGTAGGGGTTAAATTACGGACAATACATCATTTGAACCAGTTTTTGCTACCTTAACGTAGCGTTTCAATGCTTTCACGACTAATCTCAAATTTGGTCCACCTGATAAAGTATATGATATTCAAAGGAAAAATTCAAATTTGATCTTTCTGTACGCTAGAATCCATAACACATCCTATTTGAAAAAATGAAATTTATGTTCTTTCATTTCAAAATTTGGCAAAATACTAAAATTTATAGAAAGGAAAGGAGGAAAGTGTTATATTCGTTTGCGCTGTGCGTGACAACCCCCTTAATTTACTTTCCATTGCGGTGATAAAGACGTGAGAGGCTCTGCTGATCTGTGGATTATATTGACATTTGAATGTAGCTCAACAGCGCTAACACTCCATGAGCTATTATCGAGACGTCTGCCAGTCCAAGGACCATTTTGGAAATTGTCATCCGGATAGTCAACTGCAGGAGCCGTCACGCCAAAAATCTCGTTTCCAAAGCATCAATATTAGATGCCTAATAAACTCGGCAAGAATAAAACTCGACGATATAAGGGATCGAACTGAAAATAATTAAAATTTTGGTTGAACAGTTTTAGTCGAACAGATTGACTGAAGTCGAAAGCCGATTTTTCGGCTCCACTCTGACGCTTATTCGGAAAAGTAAAAGTGCTGGGCCAGCAACTTTTTTGTTCTCTAGTCCTCGATGATGAAGGATATACTAAACTTTAATAGCTAGTAATTCACAATTTGACTTTATGTAACTATAGAAAAGGACATTTACAAATTGTGTTTCAACCTACGCAATTTATTGTGAGGAAATGGGAGACGTCCAGAACAAAAAACTTAATAAATGGAAAAGATTATCTTAAAAGAATTAGATTTTCTAAAGAGTGACCTCTCAGAAATAACCTGCAATTATCGCAGTCTTTAATCACAGTGTTTTCACGAACAAAGAACCTAACCTACGCAATTATATCGCAATCACTTTTGAAAAAATTTACTCAGAGTCCTGCCGGAGGACAAAAATTCGGAAAATGCAGCAGTTCAGAAAATTTCCTTAAAGTGAATCATCAGAAGCAACCTGCAATTTTGGTATTGAATCTTACAAGTGTGTTTTAAAATAGTCCGGTCCTCCAAGGTTAAGCTTTTTTAGTTTTCAATTGAATGCAAAAAAACTGTTTTGTCATATGAACTCGCAAAAAAAGGTTTTTCTATCAAACTGAATTTAATAACCTTTCTTTGTATTAAATTCTCTTTACTCAACCTTTTTTAATTTTCTTCTCAAAGTTAATTTTTCTATTTGTCGAATCTGACAGCCCTCAATTCCTCCCAACTGTACCTTAATTGTCTGGTGTTCTAGACACATTATATGGGGGGAAACCCCCAATAAACCCCCTAAGTGTGTTCTATGGGCTTCGCCCCCGTTGGGGGACGACCCCCTAAAAAAAAAACCCCCCAAATTGCTATGGATGTTTAGACACGATTTATGCGGGGGAAAACCCCCCCAAAACCCCCCTAAGTGTGTTATATGTGGCTTCGCCACGTTAGGGGGAACCCCTAACCCCCCAAAATTGTTGGATGTTTAGAACACGATTATATGCGGGAAACCCCCAAAACACCCCTAAGCACTGTGTTCTTATGGGCTTCGCCCACGTTAGGGGAAACCCCCTAAAACCCCCAAATTGTAATGGCGATGTATACGGACACGCATTATATGGGGTGGAAACCCCCAAACCCCACTAAGTGTGTATATGAGGGGCTTCGCCCACGTTAGGGGAACCCCCTAAAGACCCCCAAATTGTGAGGATGTTTAGACACGATTATTATGGGGGAAACCCCCCAACACCCCCCTAAGTAGTTTATATCTGGGGCTTCGCCCACGTTAGGGGGAGACCCCCTAAAACCCCCAACATGAATGTATGGATGTTATAGAACACGATTATATGGGAAACCCCCCAAACCCCCCTAAGATGTGTTCTATGTGGGCACATATCGCCACGCTTTAAGGGGAGAACCCCTAAGAACCCCCAATATTGTATGGATGTTTAGAACGATATATATGGGGAAACCGCCCCAAAACCCCCTAAGTGTGTTATATGTGGCTTCGCCCACGTTTAAGGGGAGACCCTAAAACCCCCCAATTGTTTGGATTTTAAAACACGTTGTTATGGGGGGAAACCCCCCAACCCCTAAGTGTGTTCTATGTGGGGCTTCGCCCACTGTTAGGAGACCCCCTAAAACCCCCAATTGTATGGCAGTTTAGGACACGATTATATGGGGGGAACCCCCCAAAACCCCCTAAGTCTGTTATTATTGGGCTTCGCCCGTTAGGGGAGGACCCCTACAAACCCCCCAAAATTGTCTATGGATGTTTAGAACACGATTATAATGGGGAAACCCCCAAACCCCCCTAAGTGGTGTTCTATTGTGGCTTGCCAGCGTTAGGGGCAGACCACCTTAAAACCCCCAAATGTTATGGATGTTTCATAGAGACACGATAATATATGGGGGAACCCCCCCAACCCCCCAATGTGTTATATGTGCTTCGCCACGTTAGGAGGAACCCCTAAAAACCCCAAATTGGCATGGCATGTTAAATAGAAACACCATTATCATGGGGAAAAAAAAAACCCCCCCAGAACCCCCCTAAGTGCTTTCTATGTGCTTCGCCCACGTTAGGGGGAGACCCCCTAAAACCCCCAAATATGTATGGATGTTTAGGACACATTAGGGGGAACCCCCCAAACCCCCCTAAAGTGTGTATATGTGGGCTTCGCCAGTTAGGGGAGGACCCCTAAAACCCCCAAAGTTATGTATGCTTCTAGAAACACGATATATGGGGGAAACCCCCAACCCCCCTAAGAGTTTCTATTGGGCTTCGCCCACGTTAGGGAGAGACCCCCTAAAACCCCCCAAATCTGTATGATGTTATAGGACACGTATTATATGGGAAACCCTCCCAAAACCCCCTAAGTGTTTATATGTGCTTCGCCCACGTTTGGGGAAGCCCCCTAAAAACCCCAATTTGCTGATGTTTGACACGATTATATGGGGGAAACCCCCCAAACCCCCCTAAGTGTGTTCTATGTGGGTTCGCCCACGTTAGGGGAGACCCCCAAAACCCCCCAATTGTATGGATTTTAGGACACGATTATATGGGGGAAACCCCCAACCCCCTAAAGTGTGTTCTATGTGGGTCTTCGCCCACTAGGGGGGAGACCCCCTAAAACCCCCAAATTTTTGATGATGTTTAGAACACATTAATATGGGGGAAACCCCCAAAACCCCCCTAAGTTGTTCTACTGGGGCTTCGCCCACGTTAGGGGAGACCCCTAAAACCCCCAAATTTATGGAATGTTTAGACACGATTCATATGGGGAAACCCCCCAGTGTGTCATGTTGCTTCGCCCACGTTGGGGAACCCCCTAAAACCCCCCAAATGCTATGATGTTTCAGACACGATTATATAGGGGGAAACCCCAAACCCCCTAACGTGGTTCTATGTGGGCTTCGCCACGCTCTAGGGAAGACCCCCTAAATAACCCCACAAAAATTGTATGGTGTTTAGGACACGATTATTATGGGGAAACCCCCCAAAACCCCCCTAAGTGATTTCTATTGTGGACTTCGCCCACGTTGAGGGGAGACCCCTAAAAACCCCCCAAATTTATGGAAATGTATTAGAACACGCCATTATATGGGGAAACCCCCCAAACCCCCTAAGTGTTCTATTGGGCTTCGCCACGTTAGGGGGAGACCCCCTAAAACCCCCATTGTATGGATTTTAGGACACGATATATGGGGGGGAAACCCCCTATGTTTCTAGTGTTGGCGTTCGCCCACGTTGGGGAGACCCCTAAAACCCCCCAAATTTATGGAATGTTTAGGACACGATTATATCGGGGGGAAACCCCCAAAACCCCCCTAAGTGTGTCTATATGTGGGCTTCGCCCCGTTAGGGAGACCCCCTAAAACCCCAAATTGTATGAATGTTAGAACACGATTATATGAGGGAAACCCCCAAACCCCCCTAAGTTGTGTCTCTATGTGGCTTCGCCCACGTTAGGGGAGACCCCTAAAACCCCCCAATTGTCATGATGTTTAGGACCGATTATTGGGGAAACACGGGCAAAACCCCCCTAAGTGTGTAATGTGCTTATAATGTTTTGATCATCATATGATATGAACTCGACAAAAAAGGTTTTCTAGTTAAAATTGAATCTAAAATAACTCTTCTTTGGTATTAAAATTTCTTTACTCAACTTTATTAATTTCTTCTAAAGTTAATTTTTCTAGATTTGTGAATCTGACAGCCCTCAATTTCCTCCCAACTGACTTTAAATGTATATTTGTCGGAAACGATGAACTCTGGCCAATCATCAATCCCAACTCATTCATATTTATCTGAACAAAATAGATGCTTAAAAGAGTGTTAAATTTATTTTTAAACTATTTTCCTGGATTTTGTGAAAAAATTTCATTTAAATTATCTAATGTAACTTTTTTTTCAGGGAGCCTCTGTAAACCAAACGCCAAGAGATATCGGTAAACGGTGCTCTGTATCGGATAGCCCAGAAAATTTTAACTGTCAATTTTATTTTTCGATTTCTGACCTAGACCGTTTACCAGCAAAACCGGTAATATCGGTCTTTCGAGGTTTAAAAAGTTCTCTCAACTCCACCTGATGGTGTCGGGTGGCAAAACAAATTTTTCAAACAGTTTCCTCTTGAAAAGCTTTAAAAAACTCATCTTGTTAATATCTCGAAAACAAGGCAGCAAAAACTGTTTTTGGGCTGATTCGGACCATTTATTTGCTAATTTATTTTTCTCTAAATATTTATGCTCAGTTTGAGCTATCTAAGAACTTAATCAGATGAGTCGTTTTCAAAAAGCTTAATTAATTCGCCTTTTTGTTACAGGATGCTCGTTCTTCGATTAAAGATATGTTTAAAATGGTAAATATTGGTTATTATGCGCGGAAAGTGTTTTTGGACGTAAATTGTATTTTGCAAAAAAGGGATGAACATTAATCCATTTTAAAAGACGGACGAAAGGCAGTTGTCATGTGCGAGAGAGATTTTTAACCAGATGGACAAAAATTTGGATAATTGTTCTAGATTCAGTATTTCACTATAAGGTGGTTAGAATTGCATTTTTGGCGAAATTTAGTTTTTAATCTTTTCGAAAAAAAATATTTAAAATAAAATTTTCTACAAATAAAACACGCATGGTCGTAGGTTAATTCAGTGAACTTGAAAGCCAGCTTATTCGTCGATTTTTTCCGCCTTCACATAATTTTCAGGATCTGTTTTGAAATCGCCATTTCCATCGAAATCGGTTTTTACTCCAGGATCGGTTTTAACATCAGCGCCATCACGATTTCGTCGACTTCGATCCCTGAACATTTTATCATCAGAGTTTACCAAAATGAGAAAAAGTTGAAAAAATACATATGTAGTATACTACTTCACATCAAGTATGTATAAGGTGATTTGGCATGGGTATAAAAAGCAGGCCAAAAAAATATACATTTTGGTAAATGCCATATGCATGCTCAAAAAAATGAGGCTATGGGGTAAATCGGTATCAGAAAAACCGAAAATGACCGTAAAAATTTGAAAAAAGCCCACAGGAGCTGATAGAGAGCAAAACGCAGGCTATTCGAATATTTTTTTTGCATAAATATATCGATCTAATTTTTTTTATTTCGACAAAATTAACAATAGTATTGCCTTCCGGCGGGCCCTGCCGAGGGGTGTTGCGTGTAACTTTTGAGAAAAAGGTCCGTCTTTATACGATGACCGCAGCAAACTATTCGAAAAAGTGGTCCGTCCTTATAGAGGCACTCTACTGTACTAACTACTCTTAACAGACAACAAAAATTTAAACAGCAAAATATGCTAGAGCAGATGTGTTTGTATAAATAAACTTACTGCTCTTGTAGCATTAGAATAGTAGGACATTTATTTTTGCAATCTTGAGGCCTACTGTTGCCAAAGTAAAATGACATGTGAAAATTCTAACTCAAAAAATATTTTACTTTATTCGCACATTCTGATAATTTGAAAATATCAAAAGAATAAGGGGGTAGGTGTCGCTTTTTGGTACCTTTCAATCACGCCTCAGAACAATTCTAGGGCAGTTGTGAAAAATCTGAGGATACTCTTTGGTAGATCTATCCTTCGTCTAACGATTACATATCTCAAAGTCAAAATTGTTACATCACACCACCAGGTGGTGAGTCTATTCTAGAACACTAAACGTTTATTTTTAAATCCAAAATTTACATAAAGTAGCGGATAAATGAGAACAAAAATGTGATGAGAAACAATTTCCAAATTTTTATTTTTTTAATTCTAGAATCTCACTTGAACCGGAAATGAAAAGTTTGAAATAAAAGTTCGTCTGATTGGAACAAAAGTACTACCAAATTGAAGCTGAAAACTCACTGATCAAACAATCTGCTTACAGCTAATCGAAATTGAAAACCAATCAGCGTCAAATTCGATAATTAGTTTTAACATTTTTGCATAAAAATAATTGAAATTTCTAGAATTCGATTAAGACATTTCCGATAATTTTCATGTCATGCATCGTTTTAGGCGGGTCATATTCACAAATAAAAAATGTTCATATCATGGTGGAATACCGGTTTTATGCGGGTTAAAGCAAAAAAATATTCGAATTTTGAAAATTCTAGATTTTGATCTATATTGTTTTGAAAAAAATAATTGCCACCACACCTACCCCCTTAATTAAAAATGTGGTTTTTCTATAAAAATGTAAAATTTAATGGAAAATATATGAGCGAATATTTTTAAAGCTATCTTAGTTTCACTAATTTCTCACAATTTATTCCAAAAAAGTTAGTCAATAGATAATTAACGATAGTAAAAAACAAAACATAGCAAGGTGCATTTCACGTGACTGAGTCCATCTAAAAACATTTTTGCAGAAATAGCATTATCTTGGACTTACCGAGATCGGTCTCTTTTTTTGTCTTTTCGATCTCGTGATCTGGATCGTTTTCTTCGTGAATCCTTATCTCTGGAGCGCGATCTTCGAGTTCTAAAAAAAATATTAAAAAATCTAATTTAATAAGGTAAATGATAACCTGTCCTTATCGCCGCCTTCTTTTGGTTTATCCCGTTTCGACCTGTCTAGTAACTTTGCCCGTTCCCGCGCTGCGTCCCGTTTTTCGTCACCAGCAAATCCATATCCTCCCCGTCGTCTAATCTCGTCACATTCACCCCTAATTGGACTTGGACCTCTTCTAGAATTTCCTTATGTCGTGTTTCACAAGTAGTTATATTTTAAATTAATCGTTATTTAAATTACCAAATTTATTTAATTATTTGTTATATAAATTTTAATTATTCTAATAAATAAATTAATTATTTATGAATTATACAATTTAAAAAAATAATATTTCTTAAGTTTTTAGACCAGGTCGGGAAAATGCGTTCTTTTTACCGATGAAGTTGTCTTTCAGTTGATCACATTTAGTTACCACAAATCGCCCTTGTTTTTGGGTTAATTTCTGGTGAGCTCCAGTAATTGATAACAAATTTAGAATTCGAAATTTAGCTTGAATATTTTTTATGTATTTTGACTTCGGAATTAATTTTTTTCAAGATTGAGTATTTTTTCAAAAATTTCAAAAAATATTTCAAAAATTTTAATATTTTCATTTTTTTTTTCGAATCGTGCAACGAAAAAATTATTGGAAAACCAAGTTGAAACGAAGCGCTTAACTAAAATATAATATATTTGTAACTATTGGAGGCACAAAAACCGTAAAAAAATAAAGCTCAATTTAATTAAATTTTTGAAATATTTTTTCGAACATTTTGTAGAATTTAACAAAATCCCACTCAAGCTAGAACTGTCGAATAAACAAAAGTCTATTTATGAAACACTTTCCTAATCCCCCGCCGAGTCGTCGTGGTCGCCACCCTTTAACAGTTCGACCTCTTTCAACGTCAACCAATACCCGCTTAGCATCAATTTTTCGGCCGTCTGCATATTTGTAAGCAGCTAAGAATGCGGTTAAAAATTTGAGCAAAAAACATTTTTTTCATATCCTGCGAAAAAAAAACTTCACCTGCGGGGGTTTTGTATGATTTAACCCTTCAAAGTTGCGAAAAACTTGGAGAGGTTAAATGATGAGATTTGACCTGTAAATGCCATGTACTGACAAGACCTACTGTACACTGAATTTCAATTATTGATCAAAATGAATTTCGAGAGGTTTTTAACCATTTTGATGTTTTTGGTTGAAAATATTTTTTTGCTTTTCCACAAATTTTGATTTGGTTATACAGTGAAGTCCGTTTATCAGGACGCGTCCTATCAATATTAAAAGTACTGTTCAGCAAAAAGTACTAGACTGTACCATGAAATTAGGCCATAGTAAGATACGTATGTACAGATACGGTATGTGACATACGTATCTTACTATGGCCTAATTTCATGGTACAGTCTAGTACTTTTTGCTGAACAGTATTTAATATTGATAGGACGCGTCCTGTTAAACGGACTTCACTGTAATTTGAATTTTTACTGGGTTTTTCTGAAAATTTTTAATTTCTAATAATTCAGATTTTTCATCAAGATAGTAATCATATTTCAAAAATAAATAAAATAGATCAATAACTTGTTCCAGATAGTCGAATTTTTTAATCCGAATAAAAGAAATATAAACTCAGTGTTTGACTCGTACTTACTGTACTGGCTTTCGTATCCCACCGAGCCGACATCATTGACGCATTAGTTTTTGTTCATTATTTTACCCGAATTATACTCACCAAACTGGGGCTGAATTCGAAAATTTAGCGCCCAGAACGATTTTGAAAGAGATAAATTAATATTTACCAAGAGTTAATTTGGGGGCAGCAAGTGCACTTCAAAGTCAACATAACATTGCTCAAAGAAAAGTGCCCTGCCTCTACATTCAAAAAATACATAATCGCAAGAACATCTCACCTTGAAAAGAGTTTAAACATTTGTCTCAGAATATTAGAATTTGGGAAATCTGGAAGACTTAGCTNTTTCCTAGCCATGTATCAAAATGAAACGAGTACCAAAATGCTTGTAATTTTCCATATTTTCATAAAAGAGGCATAAAAATAAAATTGGGAAAATTTGTTTCTAGAGCCTCATTTTGCGACGACCACCCCCATAACAACCTCAAAATTGTCAAACAAATGGACGCTGAAAGTTTTCGAATAAAAACGTGAAATTGCTTTTTAGGACAAATTATGGATAAAGGGGGAGGCCCAATATCGCCGAAAGTTTTCTGACAAAAATCAACGATATTGGGCTATATCGATTACGCGACTTCCTGGTCATTATTTGCTAGATTTTTGGCCAAATTTGTTAAATAATTCGGCTTTTGAAAACAACTCATCCGATTACATTCTTAGATAGCTCAGACTGAGCTCAAATATATTGTGAATAATAAAATACAAAAATTGGTCAAGATCCGACCATTGCTTCCAATTTGTTTAAGAAAAACTAATAAATAAAAAAATTCAGAAATCTCAGAAAAAAAATTGGTCCGATAGACCATTTTTTTNGTAGGACATTTATTTTTGCAATCTTGAGGCCTACTGTTGCCAAAGTAAAATGACATGTGAAAATTCTAACTCAAAAATATTTTACTTTATTCGCACATTCTGATAATTTGAAAATATCAAAAGAATAAGGGGGTAGGTGTCGCTTTTTGGTACCTTTCAATCACGCCTCAGAACAATTCTAGGGCAGTTGTGAAAAATCTGAGGATACTCTTTGGTAGATCTATCCTTCGTCTAACGATTACATATCTCAAAGTCAAAATTGTTACATCACACACCAGGTGTGAGTCTATTCTAGAACACTAAACGTTTTTTTTTAAATCCAAAATTTACATAAAGTAGCGGATAAATGAGAACAAAATGTGATGAGAAACAATTTCCAAATTTTTATTTTTTAATTCTAGAATCTCACTTGAACCGGAAATGAAAGTTTGAAATAAAAGTTCGTCTGATTGGAACAAAAGTACTACCAAATTGAAGCTGAAAACTCACTGATCAAACAATCTGCTTACAGCTAATCGAAATTGAAAACCAATCAGCGTCAAATTCGATAATTAGTTTAACATTTTTGCATAAAAATAATTGAAATTTCTAGAATTCGATAAGACATTTCCGATAATTTTCATGTCATGCATCGTTTTAGCGGGTCATATTCACAAATAAAAAATGTTCATATCATGGTGGAATACCGTTTTTGCGGATTAAAGCAAAAAAATATTCGAATTTTGAAAATTCTAGATTTTGATCTATATTGTTTTGAAAAAAATAATTGCCACCATGAGATTTCTTGGGTCAACTTTAGTCATAACCGATATTAATGTATCATAAATTAATTCTATTAAAAAAAAAAAAACCGACACCTACCCCCTTAATTAAAAAATGTGGTTTTTCTATAAAAATGTAAAATTTAATGGAAAATATATGAGCGAATATTTTAAAGCTATCTTAGTTTCACTAATTTCTCACTTTTAAAGTTTCATCACAAACAAAACATAGCAAGGTGCATTTCACGTGACTGAGTCCATGTAAAAACATTTTTGCAGAAATAGCATTATCTTGACTTACCGAGATCGGGTCTCTTTTTTGTCTTTTCGATCTCGTGATCTGGATCGTTTTCTTCGTGAATCCTTATCTCTGGAGCGCGATCTTCGAGTTCTAAAAAAAATATTAAAAATCTAATTTAATAAGGTAAAATGATAACCTGTCCTTATCGCCGCCTTCTTTTGGTTTATCCCGTTTCGACCTGTCTAGTAACTTTGCCCGTTCCCGCGCTGCGTCCCGTTTTTCGTCACCAGCAAACCATATCCTCCCGTCGTCTAATCTCGTCCACTTCACCCCTAATTGGACTTGGACCTCTTCTAGAATTTCCTTATGTCGTGTTTCACAAGTAGTTATATTTAAATTAATCGTTATTTAAATTACCAAATTTATTTAATTATTTGTTATATAATTTTAATTATTCTAATAATAAATTAATATTTATGAATTATACAATTTAAAAAAATAATATTTCTTAAGTTTTTAGACCAGGTCGGGAAAATGCGTTCTTTTTACCGATGAAGTTGTCTTTCAGTTGATCACATTTAGTTACCACAAAATCGCCCTTGTTTTTGGGTTAATTTCTGGTGAGCTCCAGTAATTGATAACAAATTTAGAATTCGAAATTTAGCTTGAATATTTTTTATGTATTTTGACTTCGGAATTAATTTTTTTCAAGATTGAGTATTTTTTCAAAAATTTCAAAAATTTCAAAATTTAATTTTTCATTTTTTTTTCGAATCGTGCAACGAAAAAATTATTGGAAAACCAAGTTGAAACGAAGCGCTTAACTAAAAAATAATATATTTGTAACTATTGGAGGCACAAAAACCGTAAAAAAATAAAGCTCAATTTAATTAAATTTTTGAAATATTTTTTCGAACATTTTGTAGAATTTAACAAAATCCCACTCAAGCTAAACTGTCGAATAAACAAAAGTCTATTTATGAAACACTTTCCTAATCCCCCGCCGAGTCGTCGTGGTCGCCACCCTTTAACAGTTCGACCTCTTTCAACGTCAACCAATACCCGCTTAGCATCAATTTTTCGGCCGTCTGCATATTTGTAAGCAGCTAAGAATGCGGTTAAAAATTTGAGCAAAAAACATTTTTTCATATCCTGCGAAAAAAAAAACTTCACCTGCGGGGGTTTTGTATGATTAACCCTTCAAAGTTGCGAAAAACTTGGAGAGGTTAAATGATGAGATTTGACCTGTAAATGCCATGTACTGACAAGACCTACTGTACACTGAATTTCAATTATTGATCAAAATGAATTTCGAGAGGTTTTTAACCATTTTGATGTTTTTGGTTGAAAATATTTTTGCTTTTCCACAAATTTTGATTTGGTTATACAGTGAAGTCCGTTTATCAGGACGCGTCCTATCAATATTAAAAGTACTGTTCAGCAAAAGTACTAGCTGTACCATGAAATTAGGCCATAGGTAAGTACGTATGTCACAGATACGGTATGTGACATACGTATCTTACTATGGCCTAATTTCATGGTACGTCTAGTACTTTTTGCTGAACAGTATTTTTAATATTGATAGACGCGTCCTGTTAAACGGACTTCACTGTAATTTGAATTTTTACTGGGTTTTTCTGAAAATTTTTAATTTCTAATAATTCAGATTTTTCATCAAGATAGTAATCATATTTCAAAAATAAATAAAATAGATCAATAACTTGTTCCAGATAGTCGAATTTTTTAATCCGAATAAAAGAAAATATAAACTCAGTGTTTGACTCGTACTTACTGTACTGGCTTTCGTATCCCACCGAGCCGACATCATTGACGCATTATTTTGTTCATTATTTTACCCGAATTATACTCACCAAACTGGGGCTGAATTCGAAAATTAGCGCCCAGAACGATTTTGAAAGAGATAAATTAATATTTACCAAGAGTTAATTTGGGGCAGCAAGTGCACTTCAAAGTCAACATAACATTGCTCAAAGAAAAGTGCCCTGCCTCTACATTCAAAAAATACATAATCGCAAGAACATCTCACCTTGAAAAGAGTTTAAACATTTGTCTCAGAATATTAGAATTTGGGAAATCTGGAAGACTTAGCTTACTCAATTTTGTTATAAGGGAGTGGTCGTCGCATTTTAAGGCAAAAATGGGTTTTCAATGACCAATTGTAGCAAAAGTACAAATTGTCGGACGAAACAATACCAATCTGATATATTTGAACAAAAATCTTGCATCCTAAAAATAAATCAAAAGTGACGGATGGCTCGTCCAATCAGAAACGTGCTTACAAAAATAACGGAATTATTTTTTCAAAATGTATCTCCTCCCTGAGTTTTTAGGGAACAACAATGATTTATGACTCAAATAAACCGGACAGAACGTGAGCAAAACACCAAGTTAAGTTTTTTTGAAAATTTTTGAATTTGCTCTCAGTATCACCAAAAAACTGTATTTTGACCCTTGTTAGGGGTCTCAATCAAAATGTATCTCCTCCTGGATTTAAAAGTCACACATTCGAAACCCAGATAAATGTGCAGCTAAAGAGTCCGTGCAAAACACCAAGTTGAGTTTTGTCTAAATTTCTGACTCGTTTTTCTGTAAATCGTGTTTTTAAATTTCCAAAAATCAAGAAATTTCAACTTTTTTCATACGAAATATTTTTGAACTCATCAAAAGTGCTTTCCTAGCCATGTATCAAAATGAAACGAGTACCAAAATGCTTGTAATTTTCCATATTTTCATAAAAGAGGCATAAAAATAAAATTGGGAAAATTTGTTTCTAGAGCCTCATTTTGCGACGACCACCCCCATAACAACCTCAAAATTGTCAAACAAATGGACGCTGAAAGTTTTCGAATAAAAACGTGAAATTGCTTTTAGGACAATTATGGATAAAGGGGGAGGCCCAATATCGCCGAAAGTTTTCTGACAAAAATCCAACGATATTGGGCTATATCGATTACGCGACTTCCTGGTCATTATTTGCTAGATTTTTGGCCAAATTTTTAAATAATTCGGCTTTTGAAAACAACTCATCCGATTACATTCTTAGATAGCTCAGACTGAGCTCAAATATATTGTGAATAATAAAATACAAAAATTGGTCAAGATCCGACCATTGCTTCCAATTTGTTTAAGAAAAACTAATAAATAAAAAAATTCAGAAATCTCAGAAAAAAAATTGGTCCGATAGACCATTTTTTTTTGTTATTATAACAAGATATTTGTGCTCAGTTTGAGCTATCTAAGAATGTAATGGGATGAGTTGTTTTCAAAAGCCGAATATTTAAAAATTTTGCGCAAAAAATCAAGCAAATAACGACCAGGAAGTCGCGTAATCGATATGATATAGCCTATATCAGCTACATTACAGATGATGTCTTAATACACAAAACATCAGTAAACAAAAAACCTTTGATGCATATCATATGTAACATATCTCACATACATATCATAACAAGGCATCTTTCAATGGTTTTGCAAGGACTGTTCTTGATACCATAGTATAATTAATAGGACGCGTCCTACTAAAATAACTCTACTGTATCATATGTTGAAAATATGCTTCCCTTTCAATAAAACATGAATTATATGATATAATCATAATTTATATATATAATTATGAATATATAATTTATATAATATCGATTTTGGTGTTATTTTGTTTGCAAAAATATTTAACCCATAATCAGCAAAAATACCGATAGCTACTTCCTTTTTGGTTGCGCTGAAAAAAACGACGCCTTTACAAAGATTGAAATAAAAACATCTGTCCTAGGACGCGGTCATGTGAGAAAAGCCTGTCCTCATCATAAATCTCAATCATTGATATATCTTCTAAGTTTATTTGACTGTTAAAATACAATACCCGAATAATACAAACCGAAAAAGTGGCGTAAATTCGAAATTTGAAAACCTTCATTAAAGTCCGAAATATTCTTGCCCAGAAATAATTCTAGATTTTCAATTCGATATACTATTACCCGATAATACTAACCGCACTAAAGGGGATTTTAGATTCAAAAGCCAAATTTTTCTCAAAATGCGAAAAATATTTGTGAAAAAAAATCGTTTTGTAAAAAAAAACGTTTTTCTGTGAGACAAAATTTGAAACAGTCTCAGAGGCGGTGAAATGGAATATATTATTCATCTTCCCATATCATCGCATTATTTAATTGTATAGTTTATTGTCTTTAGTAGGACGCGTCCTAAGGATTTCAGAAGTACTGTCCTACGAAAAGTAAGTTACTGGTTCCCAAAAATACACCATGGTACGATACGTATGTAACATATGTATTATACCAAGACATATTTTTAAAGTACAGTAAAGTAATTTTCGTGGGACAGTACTTTTAAAATCCTGAGGACGAGTCCTAGTAGAGACACTTTACTGTAAGTAGAAAAGACGAAAAATAACGACGGTATTTTTCGCTTACCAAATTATTTAAATGATTGTTTTTATGAAATGATAGGATATGGTTAGCTTATTAGGCTGAATTTAATTTGTTACTACACCTTGTACCTTTTTTAGAAACAAATTATTTGGTAAGCAAAAATACCACCTCCAGAAAAATTGCAGTCCAACCGAATACCTTTTTTCCGAGATCGTTTCAATTAAAAAATCAGCCTTGGATTATGAATTAGAGTCATTAAACTACTTTTTGTTTAAAAAATGGAGAATATTTGGATCCTTCTTCCACTTTTCAGAAAATCAATAAAAATAAATTTTTGATATTTAAAGCTATTTCTCACCCTAGTTCATTTAACAATCATGCATTATTCAAAAATCTCTCTTTTATCAATTTCAGCATTTTTTAAGGGAGTGGGTGCCGATAATTGAGCTGTTTTTAAGTGCGGTTTCCCAGAAACCTGACTGAGGAAAATATTTTTTTAATAAGTAGTACTAATCCTATTTAGAACATCAAATAATTTAACCTACGTTAAGGAATTGATTTTTAGTAGGCCCAAAAGCACTAAAAATCCTACTCCTCTTTCATTTTATATTCTTTTTTTCTATAATTTGGCATCCGTTCTTCTTATATGATTACGGAAATTTGTAGACGGCTTTTTTTTAAATTTGTGCCTTTAGTGGTCAAAACAGCCAATTTGGGAGGCTCACCAGCTTACTCGTTTTACATTTTTCATGCAAAATTTATCCTTTAAAAGGATGGCAAAGCTTAAACTCTGTAGACGCAATTTTTTGGAAAGTTGTCTTGAGACCTCTAAAATTAATGTCAATTTCCGATTTTTTATAAAATTTTGAGACTTTTTGAGAAAAAAACAATGGAAATTGGAATTAAATTTTTTTTTGGTAGTTTTAAGAGTCAAATGTGTTTATTTAACAAATTTCTATGTTAAAAAAAATTAAAATCGAAATAAGCACTTTTAATTTCAAAAACCTTTAAATCTCATATTAATTTCAGGCCCCCTAAAAATCGATTATTTTTTGAAAAAAATTCAAAATCTAGAAAAATCTTATTAGTCAAAACACTCGGTGAAAAATTCTCTACAAAATTGACCAATAAAACAGTCGTTCTGGGAACGTTCAAACATCGTCACCCACTCCCTTAAAGGGTGTCACCCTTTTCATGAAGATAACTAGAAAACGATAGGAGACTAAAAACAAATCAATATAGAAATGTTTGTTATTTGATTTGACTATCGGTTCACCGGATTTAAACCGGAATGCAACTTTTAGTTCAAATCTCCGGAGTCCTACAGTAGAATGTATTTAAATGAGCAGTTTGGTCGAACGAGATTTGGTCAAAAAGTCCTACTAGCGTGCATTTAAAAATGTAGTTTTGGGATGCAAACTGTCCGCCACGTTTAACGGATAATTTGAGTGGTCCAAATGCCCGTTTAAACGCACGCTTGCAGGACTTTTTAACACACATCCACTCTTAAAACATGTCCATTTAAATACATTCTACTGTACAACCTGGGAGCCCAAACAAAATATAAAATTTCTCCATTGAGCTTTTTTATTTGGGAGTTGAATAAACCGTTTCTCGATATCTCGTAATCGTCATGGAAAAAGTGACACTCTCATTTAAAATCGCCATTTTCACGCCCTCTGAGCTTCTGACCCTTATTCAAATCTAAACCTACGCTAAATTGAATTTAGAGATAAGTCAGTTAATCTTTGTCTCACAAAAAGTCTTTAAAATATTTATTCATAGTTACCGTATTGATTGTGTATACTACCCCACGAAACTATATTTTTTAACTCTTAGGTAGCTTTTCTTTTAGTTGAAACCCCTCTCCAGCAAAAACCATAGAAGCTAATTTTGCAAAAGATCATTTGTTTTGACACCAGACAATATCTGGTGGCGTAAAGAGCATTTTTTGTATCCTTAAAACTTATAACCGGTATTTTCTGGCGATTACCAGTAGAGCTTAATGATAAATGTTTATGACCTATCAGAAGCAAAAAAAGTTCCTCCTAGAATGTCAGCTGGGGTGAGGAGGTTCAGCTAAAATAAAAGCTACCTTTCTGATGATTTGCCCTTCTTTCGGTCGAAATATATTTTTCCGGATTCTAGCTGTTTATACCTGCTTTTCAAATTTTTTATACAATACCGTTTTAGTTGGTTTTGTTACTTACCGTGCATTTCCCGCTCTTTTTCAAACTCAATGAAAGCATAACCACGCGGTTTTCCATTTTTGAGGTTTTCGATAATTCGAACCTAAATTAACTTTTTAAAATTGCGCTTTAATCAACAAAATTTTCTCTCTCGGAATAATTAATCAAGAGGGTAGGTCTACTTTAAAGTTCGCTTACAATACAGTAGAGTGTATTAAAACGGAAAGGTTTTACGAGTGGATTTGGGTTAAAAAGTCCTGCAAGCGTGCATTTTTTGTTTTTTGTGTTTAAATGCATTTATTAAATGACTAGTTGTGTGCAGCAAGAAAGTTTGATGCCCAAAGTTTTCTACTATAATATTTATAGTAGATTCACTTATTTGTATCAAATAAGTGCTCTTTGGGCATCATTTTGACCTGTCATGGTTTTAAGGCTTTTAAGCGAGGGTAGTAATTGTACTTTAAAATGACTCACCAAGCTTAAACTATGCCAATTAAAAGCTTCTGTTTTGAATCTCGGATGTTTTTTGAGATTTATCAAACGGAGCAGTTTTGGGATGCAAACTGTCCGTCACGTCTTATCGGATAATTTGAATGGTCCAAATGCCCGTTTAAACGCACGCTTGCAGCACTTTTTAACCCAAATCCAATCTCGTAAAACCTTTCCGTTTTAATACACTCTACTGTAGTATTTCAGCTTATTTCAAAAAAGTTTATTTTCGATATCATGAATTTCACAAAACTGAAAAAATTGGCATTTTGTTTTTTTCGATTGTCAACCTAGAAGTGCTTCAAAAATAAAGAAAAGGTCCATTTTTGCCATTTTGCTCACTAAAAGGTAGATTTTTTGCATTAACGAATCAAATTTGAAATGAACTGAACTTTCGGAATAAAATTTAAAAAAATGGCATTTTATTATTATTTATGTCTGAACTCCCAGGATCACGATTTGAAAATTATTTTTTGAGCTCAAGGTCATCGTATCAAGTTTTAAATAGCACCAAAAAAAATTTAATTGTGCGCACCTGAGGCCCGATTCTCACTCTAAAAAAACGCGTTAACTATTTCAGCTAATTTAGCAATCTGCTCGACACAAAAGAATTCTCCTTATAAATTTATTCCTTATTTCTCTCTTTTTATGATTATGGAATAACCGAAACGTCAAATAAATACATTTTTTAAAATGAACCTATAATAAAAAAAAATTCTAAGTATAGCTTTTCTGGAGGTATTATCAAAGCGTTCCAATCCCTGTTTCAACTTACGGATTTCACTCGTCCAAATTCTTCAAATTCTCGTTTCAGTTTCGAGTCGGATGTATCATAATTGATTCTAAAATAAATATTATTAAATTCGACGAAAATCTAGAAATATTATGTTTTTTATTTGTGAGTCAATTTTTACCTTGCAACAAAAAGTGTCTTAAATGGGTCAGATTCTATTTTTTCATCTTCCTGTGGATTCCAATCTTCTAGAAATTCTTCTGCTTTCTTCAGCCCTCTTTCTAGTTTGTCTTTTCGTTTCCTTTTTTCTTTCTCAACTCTCGTTTCAACACGAACCTGAATCAAATCCATTTACCCAAATAAAAAAATTTAATTTTTAAGAAAACATCTTTAGACCTTTTAAGGTATTTTTTTTTATAGGTGCGACAAACGTTTTTTGCATTCAACTGGAAACTAAAAAAGCTCACGCCAAAATTTTTTATGTTAAATTTTCGAAATTTTTTTTCCAAAATTTTCAAAATTCGAGATTTTCACATGACCGTAAATGACTAGGGACCGGCCACTGGGAAAAATTATTTCATAATACTTTCGCAATTTTGACAAAAAAATGGGTTTGGGTAAATCGACCTCAAACAAAATGGAAAAATTCTGAGACTAATGGCTGAAAAACAAAATTCCAAAAATTAAGTTTTCTTGAGATTTTTCATAATGAAAAAGTGGTAAAAAGTCAAATCTGTCGCACCTATAAAAAAACTACCTTTTTGGGTCAGCCCACCCTAGTCATGCCGATTGCGGGAAAACCATAGGCGATATCGAGAAACGGTTTTTTGCTTTCAACTACCAACTAAAAAAGCTCAAATTATTAAGTTGATTTGCCATCCGTTTCACCGGATATAAACCGGAATTTAATTTTTTGTAGGTTCGAATCTCGATGGCCTACAATGGTTAGAATATGGTTAAATTTTCATATTTGATCATTCTTATATCATGATTATCTACACATTCAACTATATTTTTGGTGAATTCCTGGAAGAAAAAAACGAGTAACGATTTTTTTCTCAAATTTTATTCTAAAAGTACCTATATAATAGATCTCCGGTTACCAGTGAACCGGTAGTCCAATGAATTAGACACAATTTATCCATAGAGTTTTTTTAGTTGACAGTTGAATGCAAAAAAACGTTTCTCGATATCGTCTATGGTTTTCCCGTAATCGCTATGAGAAGAGTGGGCTTACCTAAAATACCTAAATAGGTAACTTTTTTTAAATGGAACCTCCCCTCTCGGAAATTTTTGAAATGCATCTGGGTAACTTTGCAAGAAGAAAATTACTCAAAATAAGCTTATTTCAAATTTTATCAAAAAAAATCCAGAATGTTGAATTTTTTCAAATTTTTATTTCTTTATATACATGTAATTATAAAAGTATATATACTATATATACATATGTAATTAAAAAAACTACGTGGAGATCAAAAATTTTAAAATCCAGTCAAGAGAATTTTCAGTACAAAAGATTTAGGCTATAGAACCCGCGTAACACGTGGAAATCGTAACTTTGAAATATTACCTTGGCAGGGGTGTCAGCTGGATCGGAAAAGTCATTGACAAATTGAGCGATTCCGGAATATGGATGTTTTGTCCGATCTCGTTCAAATGGTAAATCGTTAACTGGTGTGATAAAGTGAATCGGATCACGAGGAGCAAAAAGCGCAATCAGATTTGGCGGCAGAAAGGCCGTCATTCTAAAACACAATAAAAATCAATTCAGATAAGAAACAATCTTGTTAAAAACGAGCGATATAAAATAGGGTTGACAGTAAAAGTCCAAAATGGTAAAAGGTCAAAAAATTGGAAATTCCAATTTTTTGAAAATAAAGAAGTTTGTTTTTAGAAAAATGGTGATATTCTTCTTCGCAATCAAATTTCCGTTTTTCACAATGGCGAGATAAAAGTTTTGATAAGTGAAAAAGACATAATAAAATGCTTTTGTATGTTTTCGAGAAGGGTACATCCGATTCAAGAAATTCTAAATGTATACCAGGGTCAATAAGTTGATACATCGCAATTTTTTTCGGTCTTTCAATCTACTATCAAGTTTACCGGGAATAAGGTGACTAGTTTTCGTTTTGTGGAAATTAGCTTTTTCGGCCAATGAAATGCTCGGAGTATTTTGGAGACAGCCAATCACAGAGCGATATGCAACAGGGAACCCCTTTTCTACTTAAGTACTACTTGATAAATCAAAACTTTTATCTGGCCAATATTTTGTCGAATAAAAAAATGTTTAGAAAAGGTTATTTGGAAATTGGCATTTTTTCAAGAAATTTTTTCGTTTTGTAGATTTTTCAGAAAATTTTCATCAAAAAAATTGTCAAATTTACTTTTTTGTTCTAAATTTACAACAATATCATATTTTCCTAAAAAATATTTAACTTCGAGATAGATATGAAATATCGATTTTTTGGCCTTTTACTGCCAACCCATAAAATACGGAAAAGTTTGAAGAGTAGTTGAATCACAATGGAAATTAAAAACGATTTTTGAACGGTTTGTTGAAAAATGTGTTTACAAAACCTCAATTATGGGGCCAAAGTTTTACTATAATATATAAAAAAATTAATTTTATTTTTGACGTTTCGTATAATTGGCCTTTCTGAAAAAAATTGTTCTCACAAAAAAGTTGCTATATTTCTGGCAATTTTGAAAACTTCTATCCTTTCAAAAAAAAATAGTTTGAAATCTGAGCAATTAATCACTTATAAAAAATCCTCCCGTTTTTGTAAATTAGGAACTGTGTTTTAAAACACATATGCACAGGTGAGGGTTAAGGTTGGTACTTGAAATAGAAGTTTGGCATTAATCCCACAAAATAAATACTTTGCGATTTCCACAGAAAACTCAAAGTTAGGATTTAGCCGTTATCATTAATTAGCGAAAAGGCAGAAATTTTATACACCGCGATATGACTTTAATAGGACGGCCCGAGCCTCCAAGGCCGTCCTATTAAAGGCATTGGCGAAATTTTCGCCTGCGGCGCGGTCCTTTAAAAGTCATATTGACAGATTTTCTGTCATCTAAGCCGCCGTCCTACTGTATTAAAGTCATATTGCTGTAGTTTTCGCCATTTTACAAAATTCACGTTAAAAACGTGTGCCTTATAAATCTCGTCTGTTTTTATCAGTCAATTACTATAACACCCGAACATTCCGGTTTTGTCCTTGGAGTCACTTTTAGTTTCGATTTTTTTTTAATTTTTGTGATTTCTATATCACTGTCAGAATCACTGAGACTGACAAAATCGTCTTTTTTTTTCAAAGGTTGACCCTTAAAAGGAGGTATTTTTTGAAGTGGGGGTTTCGTAGGAGGTCGTTGGATATTCCAAGGATTGCCCATCATTTGGCGCTCAACGGCTTCAAGGAAACCAGTGTAGATTTGGCGAGTCGAAAGTAACGATTTAACAGAAAGGTAACGCCATAAACGAGCAGCTTCTTGAAAATAAAGTTGCAAATCACCACCGATCTAAAAAAAATTTCATAATTCGGCTATAATTGTGCCTTAATTACGTTATTTTTCAAAAAAGTTAAAATCACATTTTCATTGATCAGAAATGTATTGTCTTTCAACCTACGCAACATTGTTCCAACCTACGCCACAGTGTTTTGAATGACAGAGACCAAAAATATGATGGTGGTTTTTTAGGATATCTAAGATAGGGATCCCCTGTTCCTTCGGTTCTCGTTCGTGTTTGACCTGCTTTTGACCAATGAGAGCACCAGATTTCAGTTTTTGACCAATAAGAGCTTCGAAAAGAAGTTCAACTACGAACGCGAACCGAAAGAACAGGGGATCCCTATCATGGATATATTGGCAGAAATAAAATTAAATTTCGGTTTAGATTTTTTAATTTCAGACCGGTTGGCCAGTTATGGCGGACTTCGATGATTTTATGGTGGATCCGTTTTCGAAAGTTGTTTCTATCAGGCCGAAATTCGTACTGTAGACCTAGGGGCACCTAGACTTCGAATCTGATATCATATTTCGATGACGTCATTTTGGGTCACTTTAGAACATTCATTTTAAGAGACCCTTTATAGACTATGAATGAATGTTCTAAGGTGACCCAAAATGACGTCATCCAAATATGATATCAGAAACTATAGATATGAAAACTGAACAACTAGGTTAAATGAGTACCAGGTACACAAATCTGATATCATATTTCACTTGTGACGTCATTTTGATCATTTGAAACTCACCCGGTACTTGGTGATCTGCTCACGTTCTGCCCGATGAATTTAGGCTTAAAATGATTTTAATACCATGAAAACTCCCGGAGAAAATACATTTTCAAGGTATAATACCATCATTTCTGTAAGCTCGTTTCTGATTGGATGCACGAGTTTTATTTAAATTTATCAGATAAAAAAATATTTGGTAGAACTATTATTACGTCTCAGGCAATTTGTCATTGAAAACCCCAACTTTCATCTTTTTAGCGACAACCACCCTTTTAATACAATTGTATTTCAACGTAAAATCAACGATCTGTTTTATATTAAAATTTTCAGAATTTTTATTTTGAGAAATTGGGTCGAAAGATTTGATCGTTACTTTTTCGCTGTCAAATTATTTTAATTTATTTTTACCTCTTCTTGCCTGGCGGTTCTGTGAATGTGAACTCCAACAGTTATAACATCTCTATTAGCGGCGAATTCATTCATTTTTAATTTCCGAATTTTGTCGATTTCATCTTGAACTTTGGCAGTTTGGGTCTAAATAATTAATTTCAGTATATAACGTAGCCCACATCGAACACACTTAGGGGGGGGGCTTGGGGGTCTACCCCCACATAGGCGTGCCGACATATAATATAACCTCCTAAACAACCATACGATTTGGGGGGTGTGGGCAGTTTGGGTCTT
>SCLH01001986.1:38408-53074 GCA_004367855.1 Oikopleura vanhoeffeni | reverse complement strand
AGCATATTAAATATAGTGAAAGTACCATTCCAAATATTGTTCAGGCTTAGGATTCCAGAAAAATAAGTTTGAAAAATTTTGAACAAGAAATCGGAAATTTTTTCGATATTATTTCCAAATAGTTTGACCGAAAATCCCCAAAAAACGTCATATGATTTTTCGAATAGCATATTTGCTGATGAGAGAATGACCGAAAAGGTCAGCTAAGACTGGGAATCGAACCCGAGTACGTCTCGTACAAATCATGATCGTTTTGAGTGCTTTAACCACTGAGCTATCTCAACAACAGCATATGCAAGCGTAATATTCTCGCATATTACTCGCGGCGCAGCTGTATTCGAGCCGTCTCTATCGGATACCTCAATCCAAATTCAGTTCGCTCACTAACAAACTTACCATACTAAGCTTTGCTAACTCAGTCCTTAACGCTTTCGGTCCACATATGTGGCATACTCATGACTTACTAATCGCTCATGTGGCGCCTCTGGTGGTCGGTTCAAATAAGTGGCCGACAGACCTTCGAGGTGTGGAGTGCACGAAGACTCTAAAGCTTGGTTCTACCCATAGCTCTATACTAAGTCGATGCAGTACCTGATCGTGATAGTAGCTTATCCAAATCTCCTGATCAAGGACGTTTGTACGTTGTTCGGCTGATTGCATACTAACGGTATGCTGCTTAGTACTTGTATAGTGAATAACTATCCTGTATCGCTAGTTTAGGGATCCACCTCTTAGCTTCATTGTTGCTGATGAGAGAATGACCGAAAAGGTCACTAAGACCGGGAATCGAACCCGAGTACGTCTCGTACAAATCATGATCGTTTTGAGTGCTTTAACCAATAAGCTATCTCAGCACACATATTCAAGGCGTATATTCTCGCATATTACTCGCGCGCAGCTGTATTCGAGCCGTCCTATCAGATACCTCAATCCGAATACAGTTCGCTCACTAACACATATAAAAAATATGTGGTCACCTACGCGAAAAGTTAAAGTGGCCATTTTAAAAAGTTTTTTGCGTTGATTTAAAACAATTACTGGTAAAAAAACCATTCAAGAAAAAAAGACATTTTTTCTAATTTCGGATTTGTGTTTTCAAAATTTTGCTCATAATTGGTCGAATCGGAAAAGATATAATTGAACTCAAATTCTCTTAAAAGCATTAGATTCGAAAAGATCTGTAGTCACACAAAAGTTTCCTCGCGGTTAAACATTACTTTGGTGGTATATTGAGAAGAATATATAAACCAGTAGAAAGTTTTTATCAATAGCCCATATCCGTATCTGTCAAAATACACCACGCACCTTTAATCTCGGTCCTAATTTGACATATTCTCGATTAAAATTTAGCCAAACACGGCTTCAAAGATTTATTTCAGATATGCGCATTTTTTTATGACATAATAACTGCAGAAAATGTAGGAGCCGAGATAGCCGTAACAGGTTGATTCAGATTTCTTTCTATTTTCAAGCTGTATCCCTCTTTTACACTTTTGTGAATATCCCGGTCCTGATCAGCAAACAAAGTGTGTTTTTAAGTAGTGGGGCCGGGATATTAACAAAAGTGTGAAAAGGGGTTATGTGTAGGATCAGTACCGGGAGATTTATCTGCAAAACTAAACCCCTCAGCATTAATTCTCTGAGTTTATATGGTTAAACTTTCTCAAAAAAAATGATTCCGACCATGAAAAAAAAACTTGGAGCCACCTGGTGGTCACAATGTGAGTATTAGAAAACAACCTTTTGGGCTTTCTAAGGCGCTTTAAAGGTTGAATTATTATTTATTTTATGTTGTTATGACACGGATCGCGCCACAAAAACATTTAGCTATACTTGACAAAATTTTTTTTTAAATTTTTGAAAAAAAATTTCGAAAAATTTTTTCGGTCCTTTTGAAGGAATTTGGATGAAAAATGCGTAGGCGGAAGTTCCGCCGCGGAACAACCGAAAACGCAAATTAATATTGGCCAACATCTCGTGCGTGCCAATTTTATTGTATTTTTCGACCTAAAATTGTATTTGCTATCCGATAAGCATAATTTTAGGATTGAGCAGGCATGAGCACCTACTTCAATCGTCAATTTAAACAATAAAATGCCATTATACATTATAAAAACGTTTCGGAAAAAAAAATTTATAAAAAATTTTCTCAAAAATTCTGCACAAGTGACTTATCACCAATCGTCAATAAACTAATTAGTTGAAACGTCGATTTTCGGCCCGGTACTGACCCTAGTTATTTGACATAAGTTATGTCCCGAACGACTGCAATAATGAATTTTGGATAGATGACAAAGAAATTCACGGGAAATGTTTCTAGCCCCGATACAAAGATCTTCTAGTAGGTTCCATCTCCGAAGTTTTTATAATTCACCTCGAAAAGATATATTTAGATAATTTGAAATCTAAATAATTTGGAATCTATATCCCTTATTCACACTTTTGTTAATATCCCGGCCCTACTGCTTAAAAACACACTACGTTTCCTAATCAGGGCCGGGATATTAACAAAAGTGTGAATAGGGGATATATCCCTTTATCACCTTTTGGTTAGAATGCGTAGCCACAACGTTAAAATCACACGTTAAAAGAAGTAGTGGCTACGCATTCTAACCAAAAAGTGATAAAGGGATATCTCGTGTTTGATTTTTAAAAAAATTAAGAGTCGAAATTTACATGAGAGTGATTCCCAGAGAAATTTCTCATGGTCATGATCAACTTAAAACCGGGAAAGTTGCATCTTACTAAATGATCTCTACAAAACAATAAATTGTAGTCTTATACCTTTAATATCCTTTTTATTAATTTTCAAAATCGTGAGGGCAGGGAATTTGTTATTTGAGTTAATTTTGAGAAGAGTAGATTGTCTTAGACGTTTTGCAATACAAAATTTTTCAGTCATAATGGATATCTGATTTGTCAGCATATTTTTAAAGCATTTTTGACATCTGAAATTTTAAATTTTAAAGCGTCTTTATAGGAGAATATAGAAAATATTTATATTTACAAGAGCAGTAGGACAGTAAAGTTCACCTTGAACTTTAAATTGGCGATATATGGTTTTTATCTTTTTAACGATGTATATTTCCAGGGATAATTTGCATCGAATAATTTAATTACCTTATCTTTTGCTATGAACATAATACACTTCGTTATTATATTGAAGTCAATGCCATAATGCCATATATGCTCAAAATTAATTATTTTTAATTATACAATTTCGAAAGCAATTAGGAAATATTCGTAGAAATTTGCATCCTTAAAAATAATTATTTTCCGCTTACAAATTGTTTTTCATAGATTACATTAGCTTTTATAAATGGACGTGAAGAAATATCGATGAAAATGGTATATCCTTTTTTTAAATGGGAGCAATTTACCTTAGAATGTAATGAAAAACTTACAAGTTCCTCGGTTTTTCGTGACCAGAATTGGTTGTAGCCTTAATGAATTTTTCAAAATAAATATTTCAGAAATTAAAAATAACATTTTTATGTTCAGGGAAATTCTTTTTTCATTTTGCGCATCTATTTGAGCAGCCCTTTTTCATCACCAGGGTGTGTGACCTGGCGGAGCGATTTGTCGTTTTGTCTGGACAAGTGAGCAACAAAAACAACAGAAACCAACACAGCAATCTACGCAACCGTTTCCATCAATATCAAATTGTCGTCGAAGTTGCTCACGCTGCATACCAATCATGCAACACCAAACCTGAAAATTACGTTTTATTTTTTGCACAAATTTAAACCTTGCGATGTATTATTTGACTAAAAAAACTAGATAATCATTTTTTCAAAATTTTTCAAAAGATCCCAATTTTTCAAAATTTTGAAAATGCCACTCTCTGATTGGTCGAAGTCGACTTCATTCAATAATCAAAATTGATTCTGAATTATATTCGTTTTAATTTACTTTGTTTAATAATAAAAACTTTAATATTGCTGGTGTCTCAAAACTATCCCAACTAATACTTCAAATGTGCAAAAATGGGCAAAATATTTATTCGATTTTTAATTATTTTAATCCTCCGATGCATTCCCCTATCACACCTTTGTTAAATCCGCCCTGAAGAGAAACGTTGTGTGTTTTTAAGTAGTAGGGCCGGGATATTAACAAAAGTGTGAATAGGGGATATGGCCTTTTGAAAGGCTAAAGCCACTTTAAATCAGCAAAAAATGATGGAAAAAATGAAAAAAAAATTTTCGAAAGTTTAACTCTTCAATTTGATCATACAGGAAAAATTGAAGCTTGATCTAATAAGGATTTTTTAAACAACGCCAAAAAATAGCCTCCTGAAAGGCTATTATGCCTTGGCGGAACTTTTATTTCAATGTTCGGAAGGTTAAGCTTTTTAATTTTTTCTAGATTTTTTTTTCGACTTTCAAAAACTTAAAATATATCAAAAAACGTTTTGAGTGCGGTTTTTGAAAAGAATAATAAATAAATATTTTATGTCCAGGGTGCGAACCGAGAAGCCCAATGACCAAACTGATAGCATTAATGAGTGTTCTTTGACCTCAGGGGCTTATCGTTACCAAAAAAATGAGCTTCCAGATGGTTAGTTTTTTTTCGCGCTGTTATTGGTCCGAGATTGTTTTGGTATTTATAGGTGAAAGCGTCATTTAAATTAAATTTTTTTGCACGTTGCGCTGCCTTTTTATGTTTGATAAAATAGATTAGTAAATAATTAGTGAGTTCAAAAAAATGCTGACTTTTGAAAACAAATTTCACTATCTGATTAAGAAGAACTAACCCCTGGAAATAAAATGCATCGTCGACTTTTGTTGAACGCTTCACGGCCAATTTTGTCAGCAACCATTTTTTGAAGTTTTCCAGGACAGAAAAATGCCTGACTAGTCGTACTACATTCTTCACAACATCCAAATAATTTGCTATTCCATTCACCTTAAAATTTAAAAGTTAACACCCTCACTCATTTGAGTATTGATTTAATTGTTGTCAAGTCATTGATATAAAGGATAGACTTAAATTTGAATATAAATGTATTGAGACAATGCAAATGTTGAGGACTTCATTACGCTGTGGAAAAGTAATTTACTTTGGTATCACCTGACAGTATTATCTCTACAAATTTGTGATTTTATAAGAATCTACTCTCGAAAAATAAAAAGTTAGTCAGAAACCTTAGAACAAAAAACTTAATTGTAAAAGACCAAAAATTAAATTTCCTAACAAGTGACTTTCTCAGAACTAGCATCCGATTTCCGGTCTCTGATAATCAGGTGTTTTGAGATTTTTTGCGAAAAATCAAGAAAAAAAAAGAAATATAATTATAACGACTCATCAAAATTTTATTTTAATTTTATGTTTCAAACAAAATTGCAAACTTAATGAGCGATTTGAACCTTGAACTTTAATTTCAGTTATTTTTGTCATTTCCGGTTTTTTCAAAATAATAAGAGCCACTTAGGGTGGTACTGGTCGATGGCTTTATGGGGCCTTAGGGGCATAATAAATGCTCCAAAATGACCCGGGGTGATAACAAAGTGTACTACCGACCAAATCATCAAAAAACTTTTTTCGAAATTTTCGCTAAGTTTTTTCTAAGTGTTTTTTTCAAAATGAACTAAAAAAATTACGTTTGCTTTTATTTAACAACTAAAACGTAAAAATATCATCTTGACGGAAGCCAACTTTCTGATCAGTGTTTCCGTGGCTTTCTGTTGGGCTACTTACGAAAAAATCGTAGCACATTTTTTTTCGAAAAATTTTTCACTTGACCTTCAGAAATTCATATTTTGAGTTTGGGATCGAAATTTGAACAAAACGCTCTAGAGGATTTTTTATTTGTTTCGAACTACCTTCTGGTAAAATTTGAGTGAATTTTGAAATTTAACCTGAGAGGAGATAGATTTTACGATGAACAAAGTCCAAAAAACGGTGGTTTATTGCTTATTCTAGTAAAAATATAGCACCTATCGACAAAAACGCTATAGAGAAGTTTAAAATACTAATTATACAGGTTTTGTTGAAATTTAGGTTTATTTCAAAATAAAACCTAGGAGGAGATAGATAAACCATTTTGGCTTAGCTCCTCTTGTGTCGCTAATGTGTCAGCGAGTGTGTGCATACAAAAAGTTTTGACACATTTTTGACGCAAGCTAAAGGCTAGATCTACAAACTGGCTGGCCAAGTTTTTATGCGAGAAAGACAGATTCTAGCCACCCGTAACCCCCCCAGATTGGTCTGTGGCAATTCGAGTGTGTTACCGAAGAATTAATGTTAATAATTAGTCGATAAAAATTGAAAAGCGTAGGTGCTCGAAATTAATTACTTTAGAGTTCAGACATTCAAGCACTTTTGATTCAAGTAAGGTTAAAAAATAAACAAGTATTTCAACACAAAAAAAGCTTTTTTCGCCAAAAATTGTTAAAAATACAGTTTGTGATGTTTTTGTTAGCGATAAAAGCTATATAATGTAATTGATCAAACGCATGCTTATTGGCTTTCAAAAGAGAACAACATCATCGCAAGATTGTTTATTATTTTCTTCATTGATACATATTTCCAACAAGCATACAACACACGTATGTTTTGGCCCTTTTTTTCTATGACGATTTTAAATAAGGAATTTAAAAAGTCAAAAAATGAGAATCAATTTTATTTGCTCATCTCGTAAAGAATTTTTTTCTGACCGTTTCAAGAACCAGAATTGTTTTCGTCGAAAAAAATTTTCATGTCTTCAGTTATGTGGCTCTAATAAGGGCCTGATCAAGAACTAATTTTTTTCACTGCAAACAGAAGTTAAGGATTTTTTGGTTTGGGGTTTTTCAATTTAGAGCAAACAGACCACCCGGTCAAGCACAATGACCGGTCAAAGTTCAAGGTCATCGAAATCATTTGCAAATAGCACCACAATAATCTTCGAGGTCAACTTTCTAATAGACGTATTAGCAACTATTGATCAATTATATACATAAACGTCGCTAGAGAGCAAACACTGGTCAAACTTCAAGGTTAATCTGAAGTTTATCATTATTACTTGAAAATACTATCAATTAATCTTTGAGTCAACTTTTTCGTGAACGTATAAGCAAGCGGAGGTCATTTATGGACTAAAGAGGCGCTGAAGAGCAAATACGGATCACATTTTAGACATTGTTCTCTAGCGACCTTTCAGTTTATAATTAACACATTGTCGCTAATACATTCACTAGAAAGTCGATAAATTTTTTTCATATTCTTTATAAGTCATAATGATAAACTTTAGATTGACTTGACAGTTTAGCCAGTTTCGGCTCTCTAGCGACCTTGCAGTATATAATTAACCCATAGACTACGGGCCATAGTTGATAATACGTTCATCAAAAATCGATGGTATTTGCAAATGAATTTGCCGACCTGCTCTTAATCGAAAAACTTCTCCCGAAACAATCTGTTTGCGCTTTTTAGAGCTACACAATTTAAGACATGATAATTTGACCTTGAAATATTTTTTTTTCGGAAAAATTCAAAAACAAAAAATTCTTGGTCTCAAAATGACTAAAAAAAATTATCTACAAGATGTACCAATAACATCGATAATCATTTTGACTTGTGGAATTCCTTATTCCAAAGTGTCGATTACGAGTAAAAGTATAATAAATTTTGCTGAACAATACATATACAATGAACCGTAAATTCATTTGATTAATTTACTAAAAATGTGCCCTGTTTTCGGATTTTAAATATTTTTAACCCACATACTCATTTTGGTAATTTATTACCACTTCGAATTTAAAAAAATCTTATTTTATAGCTGTATCATCCAATTAACGTGTTATTTGCATCACTTTGGCTTTTCACTATGCTCTTTCTTTTGGTGCTTAAAGTCTTTTCTTTGCCTCTCTTAGTTTTTGAAATATAGCAACTTTGTCGACGCACCTTTTTCAATCTCAAAAATTGACATGAAGTTTTTCACATGAAAATTTGCCCAAAATTGTATTTTAAAGGCTTTCACTAGTGTGAAATTTCCAATAATTTTATGTGTTAAAAAATTAAAAGATTTTATTCATCCGATCAAAAAATCATGCGACGCTATTTGCCTTACTTGGCGCTAATCAGTCACCTCCCGTCGGTTTCATAGATGCCGCAGATTGTTGAGGTAGAATTCCTTTGGTAGCCAATAGTAAGGCGGATTTTTTTATATTCATATGTGAAACTAATATCCTCCCAGTTTTTCCTTAAATGATGGTTTAACCCTTGGAGGCTCCGGACTATTTTCAAAACCCCCTGTAGATAAAAATACCAGAATTGTCAAGTTTTGCTTCCTGAATGGTTACTTAAGGAAATTTTTCTGAACTGCTGCATTTTCAAATTTAGTCCTGGGCGGATTCTGAGTAAATTTATTCGTTTAAATAGTGAATTTCGATAAATTGCCGTAGTAGTGTTTCTTCGGAAAATACCTGGTAGATTAAGACCGAAAATTGCCAGGTTATTCTGAGAACATTAGAAAATCACATTCTAATGCTTTTCCTGTTATTTTTGTCTGACGTCCTCGGCATGTATGCTCAGAAACAATATTTGCGTAGGTTGAAGCACAATTTAAAATGTCACTTTTTATAAGGTTAAGTAAAGTCAAAATGGAGATGAACATAATTTTTAAGTTTAAAGTCTTGATCCCTTAAATTCTCGAGGACTAGAGAACATAAAGTTGCCAGCAACTTTCACTTGTTGGCGTCCCGCCGTTAAGAGAGCTGCCAAAGGTCGGATCCGAAAATCGGCCTTTGAGCCCCGAATGGGTTTAACGGCCATAAAATATTTGTTCAATGCTCCTCTGGTCAAAAAAGGACTGGAATTATGAGAGAAAATGATATTTCATAACAACATAAAAAATGAAATTAATTATAGTTGCGTAACGTGTCCCTGAGTATAATGCATATGATTTTTTGAAAAATTTATTTTCATTTTTTTGGAGATCTGAGTACATGGGTTAAAAATAATCAAAAATTATCAAAATATATTTTCTGAATTTTAGTACCAACTTTTATGACCGAACTGAATCATCTCTCACATGAAACCGGCTCCGAAGCAAATTTAAAGGGAAATTTCCCAACTGAAAATGTTTAAATAAGGTAATTAAAAAGTAACGTTCAAAGTTGCATTTCGCAAAGTCAAAAAACAGCATATCCCTAGTTGAAACGCCTACAATGACATCAGATAATTTTTTGGGAAACCTGTTAATTTTTGATTTTTGAGAAGATCGATTGATTCTGGCTGTTGGGTGATAACAATATTTTGAGCAGGTAAATTGTTGGAATTATTCACTGTAATCACTTGCGTCTTCATTTTCTCTGAATTAAAAATTGAAAGATCAGAAATCGTCGCGCAATATCTGAAGTGTAAAATGATTCGCCCTCTGGCTTTATCTTAGAAACAAATCGTGAGTAATCATGAATGGAATAAGAACAAAAAGACCATTTATCTTGAAGATAAATATAAAGGTGTGGGTGTTGATAATTGAGAGTTCTCACAAAACTTTGTTCATCGAGAAGATTTCAAATAACCAATTTGAAACGTCAAATATTCCTCAAAAAATATGAAGACTTTTTTTTTTGCTCTTTACCCACAAATTTTGAGAAAAAGGGGTGTTCTATAGAAATTTTTGAAAATATACCCTTTTGATTATTTTTCCCAAATTGTCCTTATAGAGGGACGGACCAAAATAAAAAAGCGTAGGTTTTGGCCATATTTTCCCCCAAATTGTCCTTATAGAGGGTGTATTTATAGACAGAAATCACAGTAATTACAAATACATATGCTATTCAGTCCGACTGAAACTACAGTAGAATGGAGAGATCAGATATGTTACATATCTTCTGGGAGAACTCTCGCCTTTATATTTATCTTCAAGATAAATGGGCTTTTTTTCTTATTCCATTCATGATTACTCACGATTCGTTTCACTAAAAAAATGAACCTGTACAACACCTCACGCCTGAATACCTTGGCAAAAACAGCGTGGTGATTAGTTTGTGAGACTAAATTTTTACATTCTATATTTTTTCACTTCAATTTATTTTAATAAAATTACAATTATTGAAAAAAAGTGCATCTTGTTTTCAAGTTATTTAAATGCTAAGAATGTTTTTTCTTAATCGATAGCAAACTGTTTTCTACAAAAACACAATATTTTCATCGTTATTGGCTGTACTGGTCGGTCAAAATTGACCGGTTAAGTACAGATTGTTGTACCGAAAGTGTCATTTCAATACTTTTAACGGTTATAAACAAGGGATTTTATCTGGCTACCAAGTGACTCGCAAGGCGATTTATCATATCACTTCGAATTGATACTTAAAATATAAAATTGCGGACAATTTCTCATTTTAAATTTTTAAGATCAAAAATAACTACCGCGATTATTGTTTTCAGCCATAGATTTTTTTGTTCTGAAATTTTTTTTCAAAAAACTGTTTAAAGGTCACTTTCTCCCCTTTGAAATATTTTTAGTTGGTAAAATTTCTAGTACCCCAAACAATAATACGGCTTTAAATGATCGCAAAAAATTCCCAAAAATTTGGACAAATAAAATTGGTTATTATTTTTTTTGTTAACTTATATCTACAGCATGTCACATTTTTGCTTCCGTTCTTGATTTTTGCACAATTTACGATCCGCCAATCAAAACGCCAATTATGCGAAAATAAAGAACGCAATCAAAAATGTAACACCCTATATCCTTTTTCCAACAAAACTCCATCTCAAAAACGTTTACTATCTCTAAAGCGCGTGTTCGAATCCCACTGATGTTCTATAAGTGATTGCCTTAGTGATTGCTTGAGTTATTATACACCGATCAAATTTAGCGGTCCAATATCAAGCATCTTTACCTATAACCATACTCAAGACAATCAGTGAGATATCATTAGTGGGATTCGAACACGCGCTATAGAAATAGTAAACGTTTCTGAGGTAGAGTCCAGTTGGAAAAAGGATATGATATGATTGATACTTTTTATAAGGTATATATTTTACCCTTGAGGCTGAAACACTGAAAAATATGATAATTTCAAACAATTTCATTTTAAAAATGGTCGAAAAACGGGATATTGGTCTTTTAAGTCTTTTTTGAGACCTCTCATAATACGAGAAGCGTAAAATAAAAATTGAGCTCTCAGTGAGTTCAAAATTTTCAACGCAAATGATAACAAAATTTCGTAATATTTGAAATAATAACCGTAATATTCAAATTTTCCATTTAATAAAATTACAACACTTTTTGATCTGTGTTCGTTGTTGTTGTAGTTTGTTGTTGGTATATGTAAGTTTTATTTGTAGACCCCTAAATAACCCCCTAAATGAATGGTGTTAGGGCACGAATATGGGTGAAACCCCCAAACCCCCCCTAATTGTCGGATTGTGGGCTTCCGCCTCACGTTAGGGGAGACCCCCTAAAACCCACCCAAATATTGTATGGTTTGTTTGAGGCACGATATATGGGGGGGAAACCCCCAAAACCCCCCAAGTGTGTTCGATTGTGGCCTTCGCCCACGTTTAGGGAACTCCCTAAAAACCCCCAATCCTATGGTTGTTTATAGGGCACGATTAAGGGGGAAAATGTTCAACGCAATGAATAACAATTCGTAATATGAAATAATACCCAACATCAAATTTTCCTAAAAGTTTAAAAAATTTACCATCATCTTTTGATCTGTGGTTTCGGTGTTGTTGTGAGTTTTGTGGTTATGTAGTAGTTGTAGACCCGCCTAAAACCCCCCAAATTGAAGGTTGTTTAAGGTACGGATTAATGATTGGGGGGGAATAACCACCCAAACCCCCCTAAAGTGGTCTATTGGGCGTTCGCCCACGTAGTGGGATGAGACCCCTAAAACCCCCCAAAATGTAGGTTTTTATGGGCACGATTATATGGGGGGGAAACCCCCCTAAACCCCCCTAAGTGTTGTTCCGATGGTGGGCCGCCCCTACGTTCAGTGGAACCCCTAAATACAATTGTATGGTTGTTTAGGTATAACGATTATTGGGGGGAACCCAAATCCCCTAAGTGTGTTTCGAGTGGGCTTCGCCCAACGTAGGTGGAGAACCCCTAAAACCCCCCCAAATGTAACTGGTGTTAGGCACTGATATAGGGGGGGTGAAAATTTCAACGCAAGATAACAAAATCGTAAGATTGAAATAATAGCCAATCATTCAATTTCCAGAGTTTAAAATTACCATCATTCTTTACTGTGTTCGTGTGTTGTAGTTGTTGGTGTTATTGTAGTATGTAGATCCCCCTAAAACCCCCCCTAATTGTATGGTTGTTTAGGCATCGATTATATTGGGGGGGGATAATCCCCCAAACCCCCCCTAAGGTGTGTTGCGATGTTGGTCTTCGCCCACGTTAGGGGGAACCCCCTAAAAACCCCAAAATTGTATGTTGTAGGCACGATATAGGGGGGAAACCCACCAAACCCCCCTTAAATGGTGTTCGGAGTGGGCTGCGCACACGTAGGGGGATGACCCCCTAAAACCCCCCAAATCTAATGTTGTGTAGGGCAACGAATTATATGGGGAAACCCCCCAACCCCCTATAGTGTGTTCATGTGCTTCGCACGTTAGTGGGAGACCCCCTAAAACCCCCCCCTCAAATCTATGGTGTTTAGGCACGATTAGGGGGGAAAATTTCTGAACCAATGAAACAAAAATTTCGTAAATTGAAAATAATACCAACAGTTTCAATTTTCCAAAAGTTTTAAAAATTTACCATCAATTCTTTCACTGTGTTCGGTGTTGGTTGTAGTTTTCGTTCCTTAACGATTTTAAATAAACGGTCATAGCATGACTGTTATGCTAAAATTGCTTGTATTTGATTGTCTATGATTAGGGATAATTAGTATAATTTATGACTCCAGAAATATTAAAGATATCGCATTCAAATTTTAAGGGTTTGTTAAGTTGACCCGAAAAATTAAAATTTGATATATTAGAAAAAAAAATCTATCCTTCTAGTGGCGATAAAGAGCATTTTACGTTTTCGAGTAATTTTGAAATTCAAGTTAAACATATCGTTATAATTAAACATACTTACCCGCAAAGTCTGTTTGATATCATGATATTTTGAAAACGAAAATAAATTTCTGAAAANGTCAAATGTTGGTCAAAAAACCGGTAAATTGCCAGTTACTGGAAGACCGTTAGGTTGACAGAGCCGAGACCTATCTTAAAAAACGCGGCTTGCTGATTTTGACCTTGAGTTAGTTTTGATAAAAATACCACTAAATTCGAGGGGTAAAAGTAAAGATTTTAAATTTATAAAAAAATGGTCATGGAATTATCCCTATCAATGATTAATGGGCAAAACAGCGAAGGAGCGTTTATTCGCCAAATTTTCATTCGCCATATTTTCGAATATTTATCTTGAAATTTCAAGGCGTATAAATTTCAGGAAGCAAAATTAAAATGTTGCATTCTCATTTATTGTGTTCAAGATATTATTCTCATCTAGGGTGTTCAAGTTGATTTAACGAGTCGGTGTTTACTCTTCCCATTTGGGTACGCTAAGCACGCCCCGTGCTTTCCATACCCAAATTGGTCTGAATAAAGGAAGATATCTAGATGAATTTGGGTACGGAAAGCACGGTTCGTGCTTAGCGTACCCAAATTGGTCTGAATGAAAAATATGATGTGAAACGCAAGGTCATGATTATGCGTTATTAGGGTGGTTAAAGAATTCCACCGAATGCACTGGAACACAGTGATAGGCATAACTTATGCCGCATGAGTAGGGTCAGTACCGGGAGGTTTATCTGCAAAACTAAACCTCTCAGTACGGATTCTTTGAGTTTAATAGGTTAAATTTTCACAATAAAAAATGATTCCGACCATAAAAAACTAATTTGGAGCCTCCAAGTGGTCACAATTTGAGTTTGAAAAAACAACCTTTCGGGGCTTTGAAACGCGCAATAAAGGTTGATTTATTATTGATTTTGTGTTGTTCTTATACCGATTTTGCAGATAAGTCTCCCGGTACTGACCCTACTTATGTGGCATAAGTTTTGTCTATCACTGTCTTCCAGTGCATTTGGTGGAATTCCTCAACCACCCTAATGACGCATAATCATGACGTTGCGTTTTTCACATCATATTTTTCATTCAGACCTAGATACTTTTCTTTATTCAGACTAATTTGGCCACGGAAAGGACAGTGCGTGCTTTCTGTACCAACCTAAGCAAAGTATAGGGAAGACAAAAAAGTCGATTGGCCAATTTAGGTACGGAAAGCACGCTCCCGATTTAACTCTAGGAAAAATTCTAAAAATTTGGAAAAAAAATTTCATGGTGAATTTCAAAATGACACAGAATATTTTTCTTTAACTCTCTCACACCCTTTGACTTTCTAAAGGCAAAAATATTTTCGGGAGCCAAAACGGCGCAGAAATAACATCGTCACAGACCTACAATTCAAATATGTCATAAAGTTTGCAATTTTATTTCTAAAAATATTGTTGAAACTTTTATACCATGAGCCGTTCGAAAGATATTTCTTCCTACTTTTTTTTAGGATTTTCGTCAAAATTTCTTCAAAATTTAATTGTGTGAAACCGATACATAATATCGAAATTCTGAGGAAGCAAGTTTTTAGGAAAGTATTTGAGGATTCTTTTGATATGAGTCAATTTTATCTGCAGTCTCTATACGAAGAATAATTTTTCACAAGTGATTTT
>SCLH01001986.1:16718-29428 GCA_004367855.1 Oikopleura vanhoeffeni | reverse complement strand
AAGAACAGCTATGGATTGTGAAAACAATGCAAAGCCAAAAAATTGGCAACCGAAAAATGGTCAAACTGTACCAAGGTATAGGGTGTTACAGGTAATTATCTGGTAATTTTTCTTTTTTTAATCCCTATTTCATCTTCCAAATAACGAGTTTTCTTCAACAAATTATTTGTCAAAAATTCGGTTCCATGCATAATGCTCGAATCGTAAAAACCAACCGCTTGGATATTTAGAAGAATTAAATTTGCCTGGTATTTATTATCTGGAAGAAAAATAGGCTGTCGCTTCCAAACCTCAATTATAATCGATAAGCGGTATTTTCAGAGACCTTAGAACTCTACAAAGTACTAGTAATTTGATTTTGTGAAAAACTCTCGAGTTTCTTAATAAGATAAATAGAAAAAAATTATCAATTTTCATAATTTAAAGGGGGAGCAATAACTAGTCATAGGTCGTCGAACATCAAATATGCCCAAAAAGTGGGGCAATAACTAGGTAACCACTGTATTCAATTTAGCTCAAATTTCTACAGAACAAGTTACGGTAGTATGTCAATCTTCTAAGACGACCTTTTCTTGATCCGGCGACTAAACAATTCTAGAACGGCAAATAACCGACGTTTTTCGACAATATAAGACTTTCAAAACTACTCTCCCCGAGAATACATTTGCAAAATGGATCAAATTCTTGCAAATTAATTTTTAGAACATTCCTAAGAGATTTAGACGGTTTTTTTTAATTTCTTGCTAAAATTCGAAATATGCATTTTTCATGGTGACGGGGAAGAATTTCCGAACAAAAATGCTTCTGAAAGTAAGCCAGTGAAACACTGATCAGAAATTTGGCTTACGCCAAGATGACATTTTGAAGTTTGAGTGGTTAAATTAATGAAAACGTTATTTTTTATATCAATTTGAAAAAGTACTAAGCAAAAAATCGAAAAAATGCAGAAATTCCGAAAAAATTTTTTGCTGATTTCGTTGGCAGTATTCTTTGTAACTATCCCGTTCAATTTGAAGCATTTTTAATTCAGAGAGTCCCACACCCCTTTTAAGGGAGTGGGTGTCGCTGATTTGAGCCTCTTCCAAGGTCATTTCCCTCCAAACTGGCAAAGGTGATATTCCAAAAACATTTGTAACTAACAGAACGACCTTCGCCGTAATTTTGAATTAACAGTAATCTGTACATCCACCTACGCCAACACCTACGCTTTTAAAAAGCTTCTAAAAAAGCACGCAGTTTTACCTACTCCTTCAATTTTCATTATTTTTTTATTATTTTTGTTGAGCTCCGGAGAAGCCTAACAAATAATGCAAAATTGCTCTTGTTTAAAATTTTGCTTTCGCGGACAAAAACGCAAAAAACTAAAAATTAAAATTTTGAAATGATCATTTGGGAGCTCAGGCAAAGCTATCTCCTCCACCAGGCTGAGAGATATAGTTTCGATTCATACTGCACTGAAAGCACAGGACTTGTTTCACAATGCATTAGGAGTGTTTTTTTGAATTTTGCTCGGCGCTCTCTGGGGGCCATGTCACTTTTCATTTTTAGCCAAATTGTTTTGAAATGGTCAGTTGGAGGCTCAGGCAAAAGGTATCTCCTCCACCAGTTTAGAAGATACTGTTTCAGCTCATACTGCATCTGAAAGCACAAGACTTGTTTGACAATCATTAAAGAGTTTTTTTGAAATTTTGATTCGGCGTTTCTTGGGGCCATGTCACTTTTCAATTTTGAGCGAAATTTTGACAAAATTTTAGAAACCAGAAAAATGCTTCAAATAATTTTTTCCGTAAATACAACTCTTTTAAGGATTTTGGTGCAATTTTTAACTCGCGTAGCGTCAAAAGAAAACAATTTAGCGAACTTTCAATTTGAATCAACAATAAATTAATATTTTGTTTTCGTTTTTTGGCCGCCAAAGCAAAAATTCGAGTAAAAAACAATAATGCATTACGTGTGAGGGTTTTTTGGAGCCTGACACAAAAAATTATAAATTGAGGAGTAGTACGAACTGCGTGTCTTTTTAAGAAGCTTTTTAAAAAGCGTAGTGTCGCGCTAGGTGGGATTGTATCTAGATTACTGTTAGTTCAAATTACCGCGAAGGTTGCTATGTTAGTTACAAATGTTTTGGATATCACCTTTGCTAGTTGGCGGGAAATGACCTTGGAGAGGGCTCAAATCAGCGACACCCACTCCCTTAAGGGGTAAGGGGGGAGGGCAACGCAAGTCTTGGACAAATGTGTAAGGAGGTTATTTTTCCTAGAAAGTTGAAAACTGCATATTTTCTGCATTTGAAATCAGTAAGTGGTATTTTTAGAGTCAGGGCAGAAATATCAACCTACCCTCGAAAGTAATATTCTAGAAAATAGTCTTTTTTTTGGCAACTTGATTTTGAGGCGTAATTTTCATCGCAGAAATATTGAATCCAGAAAAAAAAATTTCCGACTAAAATTCAATTTTCAAATGTGACTTCGACCTCTATTGAAGAGAACTAAGAGGTTTAATCAAAATTCTGTGAGATCAGTGGCATGGACGAGTGTTTGGCCTTTGCGATGATATCGATCAAAAAAATGAATTTTCAAAATTTCATTACTGGTGGTTTCATATCTTTCTTGTTTCTACAGTCAGCGTGAAACCGATTACAAAACTACGTTTTTGGCGAAATTTGCGTTGACCACCCCTTAATAATGATAAATTAAATTCCTTATAATTATTGAAATAATACTGCATTTAAGAAAATTATCTATCAGATGAAAGCTGAATTTTACAAACTGTTGATTTCAAATACTCAATATGTCAATTTCAGTTGTTGACGTGTTACAGTTGTTAGTTTTTACATTTTACCCTTGACCCAAATAAGTTAATTTGCACATTGATAGTTAACTTTTTGAGATAGCATAATGTGTGTAAGGAATTTCAGCCCAAAGTTTGGTCCATGCTTTGAATGATTGTTTCATTATGGCGCCATTGTTAAAATTTAAGGAGTGAATAGGTATACTGTATACCGTATACATCTCCTTTTTGAGCACTCAGCCGTTTTGTCGCGCCAAAAATGCTTTAAAATATTTTCAATTATATAAACATCCTTACGCAATAAACTTTCCAAGTTTGGGATTTTAAAGTAGATGTAAAAATGCAAATTTAAATATTAGAAATGCAAATTTCTTAACATTTTCCTGAAAAGTTTGCAACAGATTAATTGATAAGTAAAAAAGCGTTTAGATAATATCGTTAGTGCGAGTCGCACTAAAAAGGGTCGCACTGTGCGACCCTTTTTACTCAGTTGATTTTGTTCACAAAAACTTTCAAATAAAAATTTGGAATTAATGTGACTAACGGCAACATTACAATATTCAGTTAAAAGTCATATTTGAACGAATATTTCTGCAATGAAAAATAAAAAAAATAAAAAGGAATTTATGAGTGCCTGATCTCCGAAACGAGTTTTTAACCTCACACATTCGGCATCAGGATAGGAAAAAGTAATACTTCTCGAAGTTTTTGTTGATATTTATATTCAACTAATATAATATTGACAACAGATCGGTCGTCGACATCCTGAAAATGGCTGCAATTAAAGTCTTGGCAGATTGTGGAATTATCCTTGGACGTTTATAAAACATAGACTATGTTACATGATTTTTCTCTTTTTTAGTAAACAGGCGACGTTAAGGGGGTTGTGGGTGCTAAATGTTTAAAATATGCAAGCAATTTATTCATTACATGACAAATCTTTCGAAATAATTAGCAATATATATGGTCCGCCTACTCTTCACAGTTCGATTGAAAACAAAACAGTTTTACAATTGTTAATGGTCAAGGAAATTAGGTGCTTGTTTATAAGTGCTTGATTTTTCTTCTCCATCAACGAAAAATTTTTACATGCTGCATACAAATTTTCAGGGGTTTTTGTCTAGTTGAACGCCAAAAATTTGGCTTTTTGATATTTTAATTTTTGGTCAAGCTCTCTCGAAAAATGATAAAAAACAAGAATTTCTCCATTGTTGTAAAAAATAAAATTACTGATTTTTCAGCCAATTAAAATCAAAAACGAATATTCCGGAAACAACATTCAAATAGTTTGTGGTTTTTGCACATCCTATAAAATTTTGTTAAAATATGTTGAAAAATGAGAATTTTATTCCGAATTTGAGAGTTTCAACAAGCTGAAATTTAGTATATTTTAAAATTTCCCTCTGGTCATGAAAATTATTACAAAAAAATATTATTTTTCCTACCAATTATCCTCAGGGTTTGAATTTACATATGCAACCACAAATGTACCGACTCCGGTATATTCACACAGTTTTCGCAATTTTAATTTGCTTGCAATAAGCTTAGATTGTTAACACCCACAACCCCCTTAAGACGTCACCTAATGAAATTGTTTTATAATCTTAAATTCTTTGATGGTTTTAATTAAATTTCGAGAAAATCTGATGATAATCACAAAATATAGTCATCAACGTTGGAAGCTGCTGAAAGGTCGAATATTTTAAGTGCAGCATTTTTTTAGGTTGAGAAAATTTGAAAGAAAGCGCCATTACGCGAAATTCACTGACGCAATTCGCCATATTCTTCATGCACCCTCAAAAATGACTTGATGAAAAAAATGTTTAGTCGTGTTTCTTGATCAGCGACTAAATCATCCTTTGGACATAATTACGCACTTTTGGATTTGAACAAAAAAGGTATTACAACAAAAACACATAACAATTAAATGAGTTGAAAATGTCATTAAGCCAAAGAATTTATTGTGTAAAACTGGTAACAAACTTTATTTATGTTTGGCCAGAAAAAAACATATTTTGGCAAAGAGAATTTAGGTAATCTTCGTATTTCTCGAAAATCCAAAAGTTTCTGTGTTTGTTTATGCTGATATTGTGCGATGGTGATCTACTAACGTTGCAAATCGAAAATTTTAATTTATCAAATATGAGTTTACTTTTTCTTAAACAGTTTAATTAATTGTACATATATTATTTTGATTTAATGAGTTTCTTTAATGAAAAGTTATAACCTATAATCATATCAAAATAAAACTTTTCGATATCACATTTTCTACAAGATAGTTTCTTGTTAATTACAAACCATTGAAGCGGCATACTTTTCTCATTTTTGAAGCAGAAATATCCCTAATAATAATGCAATTTGTTTTGAGCTAGTATCTTGAATAAGAATGACAAGAATGTTTTTATCTTTAAGAATTTATTCGCATAGACCAACATGTTGCAACATGTTGCAACACGCTCACAGTGCACAGTCTTATCCTGGTTATTGGAGTAGAAGTCTCGGAATTTTGGCGTGTAGTTACTTTTCGAAGCATAAAATATATAATTGTGTTTTTTGTAAATTAAAAATAAAGGCCTTAAAAAGCCTATGAACATGGCAATTAGCGTAATTTTTTCAATTTAACATGTATGACTTTGAGGCGTCCAAGTGGTCAAGAAGGCCAAAAATTGGATTTAAATGTGATATGACGTCAGGAACCCATGACCAACTTAAAGTCGGGTGGGCAACCGATGCATCACGAAAAGCACATAAGTGATTTTTTTTTCAGGTACAAATTGGCAATGTAGAGAATTAAGCCAGTTTGAATAATAGTTTGTTTTACGGTTATTGAAGACGTCGGAGTTAAAAAAAATCATGACCTCGTCGCAGCGTAAAATAATGTCCGAAATTTAATGCTGCCGCTGTGGCTATGTGGTCGCGAACATACATCCCCCCTCCCTGCTTCAGATAGTCGAAAAACTACATGGGGCAAGTGGGAGAACAGTCGCCCCTAAGATGAGTTAGGCGCATTTTAATGGCTGGATGACCGATTTTGTCACGAGAACAAATTACAGGCATCAGTAACGTCGGCGTCAAACCCCAGTAGCGTTCAATAAATAACAGCTGTTGGGACCTGGGCCGGTCTAATACCTAAGGGGGTATAAGTGATGTAAAAATACACCCTGTAACCGCTCCATATGAGAAAATATAATAATCCAGTTACCATTTTGGGTTAACTTATTCATCCGCATGATTACTACTTAGCTGCGCGCCGGCTTTGGGTGGAAAATGTGCATTAATTCGACAACAAAAATGTGCTCAAAAAAGTCCTGTTACATCTGTCGTACTTCACAACACCGAGAAACATTTTTCAATGTTAAATGATGCTTTTAATGTGCCTTACGAGCAGAATTAACAAAATTGGACAGATAAGAAACGCAATTGTCTCGATTTCAAAATATCTAGCTCCAGTAAGTGAAATTAGGGATTTCGGTTTTCTACGAAATGGGGAAATGGAGACGCTCAAGGTGGGAGTGGTAACTTGGACATCGCCAATAGAATCCCCATTAACTTGCCCATTTTAACCTTCAGAAAAAACCGAGGACCACAATAAAAGTCAAGTCACCTAATGATCACAAAACTGCCGAGAATTGCAAAACACTATTTAAGTGACCTGAGTTCATTGGCTAAAGCCAGCCTTGACCCATTAAAATAGATCGATATTTCGGTAAAAATGCGCTTTCTAAATAGTAATATACGGCTAAACAAGTCAGAGTCTCGTTAATTTGGTGAAACGAAATAAATTTTAGAAAACGTTTGGTAGAGTCAAAAGGTCCCTGTTTCAGGAGGTCCCTCTTAACTCAAAAGGGTCAATATGGTACCAACTTGGATATGAGTTATTGTATAAGTGCAATAGGTTCTATTGTTACGATATCGGGCAGAGTCTTTACAGGAAAAATAGCACTGATATGAAATAGGCCTGCATCAGAGCTACCCTCCCTTGATAAGACAAAGCCCCTCCAATATGAAGAAATATTCTTTTAGTTATTAAGAAAATTCAGATTGATTCCTTAAGGAAATCAAAATGAAAAGTTGTCCCTTGAAAAAACAAGGGTGTTAATACAACAAATTTGACCTACTGGTAATCTTTTTGCTAGAAAACTAAAATCAGCGAAATCTAGATTTTAAGTACGCAACAAACTCTACCGTCAGGTGGCGCATGATGCTCAATGTACATTAAATCGTAATTAAGCTTTTTGAAGTTATTTTTGCAAATAAAATAGGAAATTTCCCTTCAATTCAACTCCATCACAACTACACCGGTAGTGCTATTTTAAGGACAATTCAATCTTTGTCCAGGCGCGAGCTCTAAAGGTCTTCAATAAAGTAGGAGAAGGTGAAATCTAGTAAGGAGGTAAGCGAGGCCCGCTGACACATCTATACTAGAAAACACATATATTTTACCTTAATGAAAGCCGTACCGTTTTGCAATAAGATACGTTTTATGGTATCTGAGTGCAACAGAAAAGCAGCACGTGACAAAAATGAAAAGTCAGGCATACCGGTGGGTGCAAATCTCATTCCCAGATACCGTAAATAAGATTCTAGAAAACTAAAATCATACGTTTACGAATCGGCTCTGGTCGGGAGTTGTTTCTATGCGTCGTAAATAGCCTTACTACAGACACATATAATATCTTCAAATTAACGTTACTGATTTATGTTTCCACAGGCTTGAATTTGAAATGATATGTATACTTTCAAAAGTTCTACTGGTATCAAAAGCTTTTTCTGTTCAGATAGCTTCAACTTTGATAGATAAATATAGAAATATTATGAATAAAAATCACGAATAACCCTTAAAAACCAAACTTAAAAAACATTATCTAACACATAACTACCCGGTCGGTTTTTAAAATTGGCTCAGTAGGGGGTTAAGAAAAATTCCACGGTGGAATGCCAGTGATGAGAGCATCGGCTGACGCGTATATTTTTGGTATATTTTTTAAAGAATTTTTTGACGCGCCAGAGCCGAAAATACTCCATTTGGGTCTCGACCGGGAATCGGTGGTGTCACAGTGACAAAACGCTGCAATCCCATTAGGTGCCCCATTTACAAGGTGAAATATTGAGCCACGTAAAGGAGTTCACTATTGCACCAAATCGTATATTGGGGAGTAAAGTGTTGCTATAGTTGGTAAAAAGCCTAAATTTCGAAAAAATCCAAAATTTTTTAACGGTGCATAAACCGATGGCAACGACCCGTACCAACACATTTCTGGACCGGGGACGATTCAGAAAGTGCGCTTCGAATCGTAATAAACCGTACCGGCTATGCGTACTCGCGTACCTAAGTGATCGAACTCGGCCTCTGGTTTCACTCTTCCCAGATCGCTCACATTGTGAAAAAATTGATTCGGGGTTATAATACGAGTAAGCACGAGTTAAAAATGCGGAAAATAGTAAATAAATTGATTTTTTGTTGTAATTTTTTTTGGTTCGTTCTTTTTTTGGTCACAATTTAGCATATAAGCCAGGGGAAGAAGGGGAGCTAATCTAAGCTGGCCTGTCTCACTACCCAGCTTCCGGCCGGCAAATATGTGAGCGAGTCACTTGTATGGTTAAATCGAACCCACCACCGGGAGAGAATTTTTATTTAAGTTTTCTAGTTTTTTAGGGTTCAATGCAGCTTTTTTTTAGTTGACCAGGGCTATGAGTAGATGGCAGTCATCTTCAGCGATAGCGGTTAAGGGTTAAACAGTGCTTGATTATTCGAAAATATATCCAAAATTTATCAGTATCAAGTATAAAGATATCATGTCAATTTAGAGTCCCTAAAAACTGTGGTATTTTATTAAAAATTATCTTACTTCAATTTTGATGAAAAAGCTTTCGCGAGGTATACATCTCAGAAATAAATGACGGTGAACCATAAACATTTATATTTATTATACCACTTAATTTTCAATTTAGCGTGCGAAAAGTTCGACGTTAGGTCCTTAACATTTTGTTTGTTTATGGTTAAAAAGCCTGTGGAACTTCGAAAATATCTAGTTGAACCGTCGTTAATGATTCAAATCAGTATCGTAAATTAAAGCCCCGCCGGAAATCAATCAGGTCGTGTGGCGTGAATTTAGGGGAAATGACCTTAACATTGGGGCGGAAAGCCGAAATAAATTTTTTTGTTGAGTTGGTTATTTAAGTGATTCGTTTGATTTTTCGAAAAAGACTGGGCTTTTTCGAAAACACAGTCAAGAATTCTGAAGGGAACTTTTTAGGCGAAAGTTACATCCAGATCTTAATCTTTCAATATATAGACCAATGGACTGGAGTGTGTTGAACACAGTGTGTTGTACAATACATTTACATAGTATGTAAGGAATATTTGCCAACCCTAGCTCAGGAACTACTGATTACTAGAGTGGCGTTAAGTGTGCGTGCAAATATAATAATTTTTAGTTACATGAACTGTGCCGGAAAGCGTCAGATTCCTGATGGACCCTTTAAAACAGTGCTAGTTGCTCGATATGACCCAGAGGTCATTCGGGTGGTAGCGCACAGGCGAAGGTCAAGATTTAACTCTCAACCTATGTTCCGTCTGTTTTGAGATCACACAAGAAAAACTAACTACCAGCTGGGACGGGAGCAAAGTCGTAATATAATAATTTAGCCCACAGTGTAGGGCATATTGAACGGTGTTGTATGTTTGAGGAAGGCGATTGGAATGCGCCTCCTTAAGTTAAGGGGGGTCATGCCGCTCGCGCCAAAAAACTTACTTTCCATCCGCCGCACACTCGAGCTAGGGACCGGTGGCTGTTTGCTGTGTTACAAGACTGAAACTCCCAAAGAAGGTTTGAGCCTGTTTGAGTTTCTGTTATATGTATAGTGAAAAAAGGGACGGTGCCAGTCTTTAAGTAACACATACAACCTAGCAGCTAACGTTTCCAATGCCGGGGAGTGCGTTCGTATTGGGCACGTAAGGGCCAGCGCCTGGCTATTATATTTCGAGACTAGGGAGAGTTTAAAAATTGGCGTGTAAAGTTGTGCCTATATGAACACCCTGTGTCACCCATTAAATTGGACTCTGCCCGCGTTCATATCACAATTCGGCTACGGTATTTCCTTTAAAAGGTTGTGAAACCACATATTGGAATACAGTGATTCTCCTCCAAGTCAATGCAAAATTATCAAGATAAGCGGGGCTCAACATGCCAGTCATAAATGTCATCAAATGAACCGTTGCTGTCGACTGCTCGCAAAAATGACCCCTTGAAGGGGTCATATTATTAATTAGAGACTTGGCTCGAATGACAACTGACAAGCAAGTATTGCGCGGCTTGGGTATGAATATCTCACATCAATTGAAGGCATTGAATCAGAATAATGAAGCTTGGGTGGGAAATGATGATATTATTAATTTTGTAATAAGTATATTTTCTGAATTACCCTACGGGATAGTTTTAAAACCCCATTTATCAGTTATGACCCAAAAATTCCTAAATAATGTCGAGCGCACTGTGTATTTATAGAGAGTTAACTCCTACTCAGCCGCCGACGTATAAGAAAATATACTTTAGATTTATTTAATTTTAAATTGGTCGAAAAAAAGTGATGTCTTTATCTGTTCCTGTCCAGTAAGGAGAGCATAGTCGATTGGCCTGCCATACTAGGCTCGCCTACGGATTGGTAACACATGTCAAGTGATAATAAAAGGAACTATTTATGGCACCTTCTACCCCCTTAAGTGACACAAAATTTGAAGATTTGATAAAGACTATTAAAATTGGTACATTTGGTACCCCTGACACCCGTGCTGGACCGGTACACAGTTTGCATCGCTACACAAAAAGAAGTATAGTTTGGTTAAAAGTAATAAAATGTTCAAATATTATCTTTTGTATAATCGTTTATCTCTCGCTGAACAGCAATGTCGAGAGGCGGCTATTTGAAAAGCACGCGACCGATTTGAGAGCGAGTTGTATCTCCACATACACACAACGGTTTAGGAGTTTTTTCGATTTGTAAATTCATGAGAGGGGGCCTTTGGGGGGCCTCTCTCGTATTTTTTATGTGCAATGGGGCTAGTATAAAAAAGAGCTATTGTAGTTTTAATCTGGGCATTTGAGCATAATTACGGACTGCATGACAAGGGTAATGTACCCAAGGATGGCCTATTAAGGTATTTAACCCTCAGAGGTCCACCTTGGTAAACCATCGCCCCTGTGCATGTTGACCACTCAAATAGTGTACATTGACTTTACGATCTATTACAGTAATTTAGGGTAGTTTCAAAATATTCAAATAGTAGATTACAATTTAGTGATGGAAATTAGGTGATTAAAATTGGTAAAATAGAATTGATACAAACTAGAATGCTTCGCGAGTGAATCGCAAAGAAGTAAGTCTGTTGTTCGCTTCTTCTTCCAAAATTTTTGATGAAAGTTGTCTTCTCTTTCTTAACATAGCGCCCACGATTGCACCTAGAACGGCCAGCACAACACCGAGTGATAACCCAAGATACACCATTGTCACATCAACTGAATATATAAGGTAAAATATTTGTAAAAATTGGTTTGACCCATGAAAAAGTAAGTCCAATAATAATTGCTGAATATACAAAAGGATAATCGTGCTTTAATTCTTCAGACTTCAGTTTACAAACTAACAATAGTATAAACTATTGGTAATAACTGCATTTGTTTTTTTTAAATAGACATTCAAATTCACTGGCAGTTTATCAAGATTTAAACTATTCTCATTGAAATTGAATTATTGAGTTGAGTTAATACTTAACTAAATAAGTTGACACTTGTCGAAGTGAATTGAAAAAAAATTAAATCAAGCTGCGAGTAATGAAAATTTTTTCAACTCATATATTATAAATATGATATACATATGTACCGTCAATTAGCAAAATGTCAACTCAAATATATAACTGATATAATTCAAAAATGTCTGGACATTTTCAAGAAATATTGATGAAACTATTGCAGAATATTTCGAAAAAATTGTTTTGTTAAATTATTGAATTAATTTTGAGCTTCAAATATAAGGAATTTTTGAAATGTCAGTTTATTTATCCACTATGATTAAAAAAACAGAATTTTGACAAATTTATTTCTTATCTCGTGGCAGCTGCCAGGCGTAGAAACTGGAATTGATAAGGATAGTAAAAATACATATTTTTAAATTTTCGAAAATAACCGATTATGTTTTAACTGACGTTAATTCCTATATCATAACGTTGGTTGAATTGAAGTTAGCAATCTCGCCGCAATTTCGAAAATAAGCATATTTTTTTTGTAAAATTATGTAAATTATTACCTTCGGGTCCGTTGAGTCGACTTGGACCTGGTGAATCCATGAGTACATCTGTTATTGCGACCATGAGGGGTCCCATAGTGAGAACTCGGTTAGAGACTTCTCTTGTATGGTCAAACACCCCTTCATAGTCCAAGTCACGACGTTTTCTTTCTTGTCCTTCTCCGCGGCAATTATCCTGAAATAAAATGTCATTGCAAAGGTCGATGCAAAAACGTTTGAACTTGAGATAAATTCTTTATTTCATCGAATGGTTTGGGCATAACTATCGGCTTAAGGAGGTAGCGGTCGCAAAAATGTACTTTTGTACTCCACTGTACCAGAATACTAAACTACTTCGAAACTTTTGAAATAGCCATTTGGTAGATCTATCCTTAATCTACAATAATAATTTATCAGAATTATTTTTGGTCGACCCTGGTGACCAGCATGCGGCGAGTTCTAGAGCTCCTAACCAAATTTTCAAATTCTATCTTCTAGAGCTTGCATACGATTTCACTCAACTTGGTATGAACCCCGGAAACACTTATGGTTGTAATATGATGGTGAGATTTTTTAAATGTCCAACTAGTTTTTTCTAGAACTGCGAAAAACCGCCTAATTTCAAGATTTTCGCTATT
>SCLH01001985.1:32730-71644 GCA_004367855.1 Oikopleura vanhoeffeni | reverse complement strand
AATTTCTGGTATTTCTTTCCATTGAAGTATACCGTCATATCCACGTATCCAAAAATTAGACATTTTTTCCAGATTTGCGTTGACCACCCCCCTTAAAATTCTGCAGTCACCGATCACAAATTGTCAATAAACTAATTTGTTTAAAAGTCGATTTTACGCCCGGTACTGACCCTAGGTATGGTCCATTAAGTCTGCGAACCCACGGAAAACGCCCTCAAAACCCTTGTTTCTAATAATCCGACGTAAGCCAGCAGATGCAAGTTAAATTGTCACCGAACTTTTTGAGGTTACAATAGGTGCAATCGTTATTCGTCGACAAATCCAGAATTTAGACTTTTCAAAAATAAAGAAAACTTTCTAAAATTATTGATTGCCAAATTTCATTATTAAAAAAATAGGTTTTTACTTTTTTAGTCTAGAAATTCTTGCACTATTTTAGCAAAAAGTGATATTTTTAGCCATAAATTTACTTATCTTCGTCATAAACGCATGAAATATTGCGATTTTCAAGCAAAAGTTGTCTTTCTGAAAAATCGAAGTTTCTGATTTTTAGACGAATTACTATTTACGCATCTTTTCGTACTTACGGCGGACCCCCGTTATTTATTTTGTCAGGAGTAAATAAATAGAAAAAAAAATCAATTTTACTATTTTTTATTCAAAAAATATTTTTCCACATCTTGTCATTTTAATACTGCTTTCCCCTTAGGGGTGGTTGGTGCGTGACATGGTTTTGGTATGCTATATTATTGGTGTATCATGTATCATTTGTTTATGTCCCGTTCGGTGTCAAATATCACGCGCTCTGATTGGGCCTTATTTCCGATGTCGCCAACACAAAAAAACCATTTTTCCATTTCGCCGTGACAAGAAACCCAAAAGAAATCACAAAAAAACATTCTTTTGAAACCCTAACCCTACTCAATTACACATTTTTTTTCGAAAATTTCACGACATTGAACGCGAACTTTTAGAAGAGAAAATTTCGAGAGAAAGAAATTAAAAAAACAATATGTTTCCGTTTGATAATAAAGAAGAGGATTGAAAATCACGGGAAAATTTGGAAATTATTTTTTACAACTTTATTTGATTATTTTCACAATTTTTTCCCGTGTATTATTTGAAAGTTTTTTTTCTGATTTTTCAATGGATTCAATTTTTTTAATTTGCAATTTTGGGTCAATTTATTCCCACGAAATTTTTTTGAAATAAATCGAAACAAAATAAACGCTTGAATTGATTCGTTTTAAATATGGTGAATATTTATTGTAACATATATATTTCGACTACCATGTAGTCATCATCAGTGCTAGTTAAACAGTACTGATGATGACTACATGGTAGTCGAAATATATATGTTACAATAAATATTCACCATATTTAAAACAATTCTATGAAGATTTTGAATTGATAATTAAAAATAAATATACTCGGGATTGCTGTAATTTAATTAAGGAGGTTGTGGGTGTAAAATGTAATAAATCTGCAAAAGTTGCTATTATCTATCAGTCCACATTTTTTGACACAATAAAGAATATATTTACCAAATTCTGGTTAGATCTGCTTCTCACGATTAAACAAAAACAATATACTTAAATTGGGGAACTTTTATTAGAGCTGGAATTTCGTTCTCCATTAGTTAATAACTTTTACATGTTGCATACAAATTCAATGATTTTTCCAGAGACTGTTGAACAGTCACTGTTCCCCAGTAAAACACGGTAAATTCTATTATCTAATAATTTGCATTTTCTTCTGAAGTCTGCTGAAAACACTAAAAATAAAAAATTTCATTGTTGTAAAAGTCTTTTGTCATTTTTGTTGAAGTCAGAAATGACAAATCAACGATGATAATTGAGTGCTTTTGGCACAATTCCTGAAAATTTAGTTGAAATATTTTGAAAAAACAAAAAGTTATTAAGAATCAGAGAGTAAAAACTGGCCGAAATTTAGCATATTTTCAAATTGCCCTCTAGTGGTTATAATTTCCATAAAATAATAATATTGCATGTAGTTTACACCCATAACCCCCTTAGTTCATGATTGCAAGATATTTTTTTTGCATAAGGTTCAATTTTTTTTTATTATGTGCTACAAATAATATCCTGTAATCGTATTTACATTCGTACAGACAATTATAATTAAAACAAATAATTAGGCAATTCGAGGCTCACTATTGCTAAATTACTTTTGTGCGAATTCGCTAGAAAAAATTCTCCTCACTCTGAAAAATTAGCATTTGAAAATGTGTGAATAATTCGAAAGCTTAGACTATTAGTTATTTACTAAAAAGAAATGCAAATAAAACAAATAACATTGAAAATCAATCCTACCAGTAATGTTGAATCTTAGATTATAAATCTTCCGTGGAAATTCTAGCGATATATTTTTTCACATAAATTTTGTGATCCTTGAAAAAGACCATCCCTTAATTATTGGAGAAAGTTTTATTGGCCATCGAAAATATGATAAAATTACCTACGATTTTAAGCCTCAATCGATTGATACAGACAAAGAAGGAATTTTAGGACTGTGAGAAAATCAAGATTTTCAGCTAGAGAAAACTTTCCTGAATTTTTATATCGAAGTGAATCAGAATCGAAGCTTTTATGTAAAAAAAATTTCTTTGAATTCTCAGCCTTATTTTTTCACCACATGATCAGAGACAGCTGATAATACTAGCACTATACATTTACCACATAAAGATGCTGGGAAGAGCATCAACTACAAAGGTATTTTATAACAAAAAGTAGTAGACATTTGATATTTTTTTTCTCCTGTCATTAGCTATACAAATGCCTTACGCTCAAGTTAACATTATTCAAATTTTAAGAATAAACGTTTGCTTATATCGAAAAAAATACAAATTTTGGATTTATTTTTATATCAAAAACCATCGGGACTCTATGCAAAAACGAAAAATATAATTGAAAAATCAAATATTCCGATTTTATTTCTATGGCTTATTTCCACTTAGGCTTTTTTATAGTTAAATGTAGGCATTTGAAAAATACTCGACCAAAAATGTATATTTCAAAAAAAAAGTAAAATTTGGTACTGTTTGAAGCAAAATGTATTCCAAATATTTTTCGACATTATGCAGCAAGCTGTATTTTACTCGGATAAGGGAATTATCACAAAGCAGTGAAAGTGGTTTTGGTGATAACAACTGAGATTATAACTTGAGTAGGTTGATCCACAGAAAAATATATAGTTAAATTTCTTTAGTTTATAAAATGACTCATTTGTAAATTACAACGGTAATATGCCTTGTGATTACCACGCGAAAACCTACACATTTATTAGAGGAGCTTGTAGGTTTTTGATTCGAAAGAAATAAAACCTGATTTTTGTTTTATGTAACTCGCAGAAGCGAGTGGACTTATGTTTAGAGTTTCACCCGGTGAAATTTTCGAGTATTAAGGGGGTATGCGACTCTGATTTGACATATTCACGATGAATTATATTGAAAACTAAGAGCTCATGAGAAATACCGAAAATACTGATTTGTGGATCTATCCTTGATATTGCGCCTCAGTACATCAAATTTTTTTTTTGATATTAACACTTGTTGTTACAGTATCTTTACAAGGGGACATTTCCGAATCTTGTAAATCTATCTCCTCCTAGGCGCTATATCGAAATTAGCTCTAATTCCCACAGAAAACGTAACGATGGCATGCCGAAATTTAAGCGTGAGCTTTTTTCGATCAGATAACTAAACAATTCTAGAACGGCAAATAACCGACGTTTTTTTGCAATTTCAGACTTTAAAATCTATCTCCTCCGCGGATAAATTTTCAAAATAGCTTAAATTTTTACTTTAGCAGTCCTCATAACATTTTAAAGAGATAAGCGCGAGCTTTTCTGAAATTGCTTGTTAGAATCAGAAATATGATTTTTTTGGTCAAAATTCGAAAAAAATGTCACGTGATGAAACTGAAAATACCACTAAAATCAAGTTGACAATTTACTGATGAAAAAATGTTCGTATGGCATATGGAAATTTGCAACCTAAACGCGTCAAATTAGCGAATATGTTTGAAGCTACAAAAATACTTAGAAAAAAATCTGAAAAAGCGAAAAAAAGTTCGAACATTTTGCTTGTTTTGCACTTTCAAAACATTGGTAATCGATTTAAGGCATTTGTATAAAACAATACCGGCAAAAAAATCAGAGTCGCATACCCCCTTAAGGGGGTACTGGTCGCTGGAATTGACTTTTCTGGATGCGAAGTAGCCTAACGAAGAAACTAATGGGACAATTTAAGACTTGCCAATGTTGTAGATCTACCCCTTAATCTGTCAAAACAATTTAGTCAATGACTTTTTGTTCCGATACACTCTGAGATACGTTACCATACAAGGTGTCCCTCGACCAAATTTCAAAATCAGCAGCTCAAAATATAACATACCCGTATGACTTATAAACTTAGGTCCTCTAGAAGCGTTTTTTTCATAAATCACTTCAGTTTTTCTAGAAATCGCAGAAAACTACCGATTTTTAGCATTTTTTTTCAACCAAAAATCTATCTCCCTAGGTTATATTTTGGAATCCACTCAAATTCCAGCAAACACTAGCACAGAAAAATAGAAACTTCCTCTAGAAGCGTTTTTTCAAATTTCGACCCAAACTGAAAAATTAATTTTTGAACGTCACGTGAAAAAATTTCCGCAAAAAATGTGCTTCGATTTTTCGAAAGTAGTATCAAAAGAAAGCCAAAAAACTGATCAGAAAGTTGGCTTACGTCAAGGTGAAATTTTCAAGTTTTAGTCGTTAAATTAAGAGCAAACGTTATTTTTGAACTTCATTTTGAAAAAAATACTTGGAAAAAAATCGAAAAAATTCGAAAAATTTTTGTTTATAAGTTGGTCGGTAGTACACTTGGTTATCATCCCAAATCAATTTGGACCATTTTCAAAGCCCCAAATGCCTCACAAAACCAGCGACCAGTACCCCCTTAAACCAGTGTTTTTAATTTCAAACAAAATTGGAAAATAATATATGAAAATAATGTGATTCTAGAAATTAGAATTGACAAAACCGTTACCACATAAAGCCTGTTAGCACGAAATATATTGATTTTGATGAAATCAGGCGTTCCAGATTCTAAGGCTTCAAATGCTGGTTTAGAAATACTTTTACCATGTTAATTATGAAAGATATGCTCATTTGAAAATGACGAATTTTAATTTGCTGATTCTACAATGTCATATTTTTAAAGTCAAATTTACAGCATGAAATAGGCCAATAAAATATCCGTAAATTCACATTAAAGTTTTTTAATTGATACGGTCTAAAAATTTGGTTAAAAACCACCGCGAAATGAAGTTCGGAAAAACTCAAACCTATTCTCACAATTCAAGGACTTTAATAGATATACAACATAACTTAATTTTTGAAGAGACGATTGCATTTTTTCCAAACTAGGTTATAAATTTAATAATAGGGTCCACAAGGGTTTAGTGAAAGGTCTAGTCGACGGTTTGACAAAATCACGCGTTTATTAGCAACTGATATATCAATGTTTGCCCGATTTTATATTTTTTGACCTGAATAAATTTTTACCAGAGAAATTATTTCAAGGATTCCAAATAAATTACATTGCAGTTTTTATCATCAAATAATGATTCATCGTAACATTCAATATATATTTTTTATTTGACGGATTTTTTTATTCATAGATAAAGATGTAGAGAATTTTTATGATAGTTTCAATACAACACAAAGCTTTCTTTATAAAATTAACAAAAATATAATTCTTTATTGACTTTGAAAATGGATTCAACTGGATTTCTAACCTATTTTTCGTCGAAACCAACGAATACATCTTAAAATATTTCACGGATGACCAGACAAAATTTTTTAGTTTACTGTTGAAATATGATCAAATTAAATCGCACTTTTAGACACTAACACAATATTTATACAGACATTATATTTCATTCATATGGTGTTTGAAATTAGACAAAATCAGAGTTTTCATAAAAAATCTGCTGTTATCGAATATTTAATGGGAATTTTTTCAAATATCAGCTTGCCTTCAACTTACCATCAGACTTGTAAATATGAGTCATTTTGGTTCCCCTTAGATGCGAAGGTCTAAGCAAAAGAAAGGGGAAGAAAACCTACGCAAAATCGTTCCCATTTACAAGCCTGCTCACCTTTAAATGATCAAAAAAATACTCTACAGACTTTTTATTAAAATCCTAAACGAGTTTGCCGATTAAAATTCAAAAGTATTCATAAAAACTGTCTATCACCAACTGTTCAAAAGTTGTTTTATCTTACTTTTTTGGCCAATTTATCTAAAACGCAGATTTATACAAACTGACAAGGAAAGTCTTCTGGCTACTTATCAATATGAAGAATGTTTCTCTGCTATATTTGGTATTCATTTTATTTTTCTCAAAGTGGTTATCTCTCTTTTGGAGAAATCGCTATATTTGACAAATAAAGCGTATTGATCAAATTTTGCCCTTAAACTACCGCTAAATAAGTAACTACGTCAAACAAGTTAATTTTTTTTGCGCCAGATTGAGGTATCAAACGGTTCTTGGCCGATAGCAATCAGTAAACATGAAGACATATGATCAGAACATGATATTATTATTCTTTAAAATAAAATAAATCATTTTATTGCTCCTTTAAATTTTTTTTTGACTTAAATTGAGGATATTTCTACAGAACTTTTAAATTAAAGAATATTTGAAATTCTAAAACAAAATTATTAAACATTAGATAATTTTTAATAATATGTTGAAATAATTCGTAAAAAGTCAAGTTTAATCAGTAGACTATGGTATCAAAACAGGGGTTTTCGACAGGCATTTTCATTACCAATAGAATCTTTTGAATTATTTCAAAATTTTGGGCCTTCTGCTTTTACATCAATAAATCGGATGTGTAGTTATCACAGTATAAGCGCTCAAAGTTGTGCCTCAAATAAGGCTTTTGAGCCTCCACAGAAGTTTTTTGGAGCCTCCAAGGGTTAATAAAAGCGATTAACTAGTCGATAGAAAACTTTGTTTGACAATCATAAATGATTCAATTTTCTGCGATAAATTATGCAAGAAAGTTCTGTTTAGAATTATTTGGAAGGATACAAAGCGGAAATCACTTGTTAGATCTACTTTCAAAATCCAACGCTATTAAAGAACGCAAATAAGCATATGTGTTTACTACACATAATGAATCAAGGGGGTGGTCGACGTTAAAATACAGATTTTTTCAAAGATGCGCGTCATAGAATGATGCACATCATAGAAAGATGATCGTTCTACTTTACCTCCTGCTAAGAAAATTTAAAAAAAATCTTACATCATAAAGACTATTATTCGCCTGACTAATTTAAGATCGAAAATTTTTTTTAATACTTGAGTAGTAAAACTCATATCTGAGTTTTGATGTGAAAAACTTGATTTCCATTTTGTTCTGTCGAAAAACCGCCCAGTTATTCAATCAACAAAAATAATAGATTTTGCTCAAGGCTTTTTATTCGATAAAAAAAACCCACAATTATGATTATTAGACCAAAAAAGTCACCTATAGATAATTCAAACTTTCTTTCAAAATTTTATAAAATGTTGTTGAGCTTAAATTATAGGGCTCATTGAAAGTTAACATCACCCTATTTGAAAAATGGTCCTTTTATCCGAATAATACCTTTTGAATTTGTCGAGAAAACAAACTTTATGTTGAAAAAATAAATTAAGGGTTGGTCGTCTTAAGGCAGTAACCGACGCCATTTAGTGATTTTAAACGTCTTCAGGAGCTGATAAAATTCCAGTGATTTCTCGTTTGGACAACTAATGGATCATTTGTCTGAATTTTCAAAAAAAAGAACGGAAGTTTTTTGTATATCGTACCGTGTATTACCGTCCAAAATTCAATTTTGGCCGATTTTCATAAAGAAATGATTTTTCGAGGTGACCTCAGAATTTTCACTTTTTTGTGCTAGTATTGCTAAATTCGACACACTCCGGAACTAAATGAAGCCAGAAATTTGAAATTTGTTTTATTCAATTTTTTTTCGATAAAAAAACGTCTCAAATGGGGTGTTTTTGAAGTACACTTTGTTTTTTGGATTATTTTCGCAATTTTTGCTCAAAACGGTTAGTAAAAAAGGCACTTTCAGAGGAAATCGTTTTTTTGCCGGAACTAAATGAAGTGGGTTTTCGATATTTTCGAAGTACTTAATTGCGACGCGCTCACAAGTTTTGGGTACCTTAAACTGAATAAATATTCCAAAAATATTTTTTTTCGAAAAATAAAAAAATTCATTTATACATTCTAGATTGAATTCACATGCAAATGTGCAAGCAAAATTAAATTCAACGGAATTAATTTAAAAGATACCAGTAAAGTATGAAAATATACTTCGTAAAATTACAAAATTATGAAATTTATTATATGATATATAAAATATCAAAATATTTTTTTAATTTTCCGAATGAAATCGATATCAAAATGAGAATGCAGCATTTAATTATAATTATACATTTTATCAATGTTGGAGTTCCGAGATATAGCCTCGTCGGTTACCCCTATTATTTCTTGATCTAAGGAAATAGTTGAAAAACAAATCTTTTTTTCGGAAAAATTTATTTTACATTCCAGGATTAAAATCAATACTTCGTAAAAAATACGAAATTTATGAATTTTTTATATCGAAAAATTTTTTTTTTCATTATTTTTTATTTTTTTGGAAAGAACTCGATATCAAAAATGAGAATGCAGGCAAAAAATTAAACCTTTTTTTACATGTCTGAGTTCCAGGTAATATAGCGTCCTGTCGGTTACTCCTTAAGCCGGACTAAAATAGAACATTTTATAGGTTCTTCAGTTTATATTTTCTGGATTTTTGGACGATGAATAAATTGGTGTTATTCTATAACCATATCTAGCCGGAATTTTTTTCGAATTAAATTTATATTATTTTTTTAATTGAAAAAAACAGCTTTCCGGTTTGCTTTTAGATATGGTGATTTAAATAACATCAATCAAATCATCGTCCAAAATTACGAATTTCGAATATGTTTGCTTTCAGTCTTGTTTCATGACGACGACCCCTTAATTTATATTCTCAACAAAAATTGATTCAATCAGATTACCGGTATTCAATCCCGGTAAGTTTCAAACAAGAATCCCAAAAATATTTTCAACCAATGAGATTCGATTATTTTTTTAATATTTCAAGAAGAACCAATGAGATCTGAGTATTTGTGAACAGTCTTTGATACGAACCAATCACAGAGCCTTATTTCATATAATTATGGAAAAAAGTTTGGTAGGGGAATATTATATCGAAATTGATTAATGCATCGCACTCCTGACTAAAAATTTTATCGTTCAGCAACTTTTTTAAAAAATATCATGATTTGAACACTGAAAACCGGTTATTTCATGTCCAAACATGTAATTACCGGTCTCCTGAGACAAAATTCAAAAATACACATGATTCCGCTATTTCGTCTAGGGCATACAAAAATCCGTTTCTCATTATCTTTCAAAGTGGCAGAGACCGATACTTTCATATTTTTAGGATTCTTATTTGAAAGTAACCTAACGTACTTTTTAGGGAAACGAACGCAAGAAAATGGGAAAGAATGTTTGATAATCGTAAATCATGACACTGGAGAAATCACCCTTGAGCGCATAAATACTAGAGCAGTAGTACGAATACAGAGAGGAGCAGATTCAGAAGTTTATGATTTCAAACCTACGACATTTACTCCCCGAACTGTTTTACCGGTCAAGCGCGAACACCGACCAGAACCAATTATTATGCCTACAGTTGCACCGCCTACCCAAAACGCACAACCGATCAGACCGCAAAAACAGCCTAGATCGGCGCCAATCGTTAAGAAAAAACCGAAAAGAGAGGAAGAAATACCTGTAGATTTTGAACTACCTTCTATTATAAAACATCAGATGGAGCCAATTGATACAAATGTTCCGATTTTGGGTTTGGGAGGGTTTAAGCCTTCACCAAAATCGCATCATCCAGCGGCTCAAAGACAACCGCCAGCTCAGCCACCCGCACCAGAACCGACTTCTGGATTATTTTCAACGTCAGGTAGGATTTTTGAGATTCTTGAGTGTGCAATTGTTTTCGAAATTTTATATCTATGGAAAGTTTTTTTAACTTGTACGAAAGTCAAAATAGTTCTCAATTTAATTGGCTTGGTTTGTATAGCTGAACAATTTATTAAATTTTCAAATAATAATCCACTTTCTACAAATATCATTTCCTCAGGATTCGAAGATATATATACGAAGTACTGTCGTATGCGTCTAAGAGGACAAAACGACAAGAATTTGGCGATTTTCGAAAAGTACGTGCGTCTAAGAGAACAAAATGGGGCGTTAAAATTGTAGTGAGAAAAAAAAGTGTAGTGAAAAAAAATACCCATAATAATGTAGCGAAATTAGATTTTTCGATTTTTTTTGACTGCATATTTAAAATCATCTAAAATATGCAAATAAACCATCGTAGAATTGTCTCCTTCGAATACATTATAAAAAATTTGCAAATTTCAAAGAAGTGACTTATTTTTTTTTGGAAATTTGATTCAAAATTTGTACGGAGGGTTGATTTTTTGAGATTTTTTTCCAATCTTTACCTTCAAAAAAATTAAATGCGACCTTAATTGTCGTCAATTAAATTGAAAATAGCCAGTTTTAGGAAGTGTTTCTCCATGGTTGACACTCAACAAGATAATGGTATACAGGAACAGATATTTTTTCAAAAGTGATATTTCAATTTTCAGATTTAAGTATTCAGAAAATTTAATTAAAAAATTAATTCGAGAATTAAATATGTCCACAAGTCCTGATTATAATTGATCCCAGAATAATACAGAAGTGACTTATTGCTTTTATAGGGGAAAATAACCATTTTTTATGAAAATGTGATTTTTCATCAAAATTTTAAACTATTAAAAAATAATTTGATTGATATAATACAAATCAGAAAAAAACGATGACATAGTCCAATCTGTGCATCGATTCAATACCAAAATAATTTGGAACATCACTGTAGCTTGTATCACGTGATATGCTGTACCCTGCTCTTATCAGTTAATTTTCTAGAACTAAAAATAATTCTAGATATCAAATGTCGATGCAAATATATCGTTTGACTTCCTTATCAGAAAAAATGAAACTCAACTACTGCTTTCTGTAAACGCGTTGAAACTCATATATAGGTTCGTGCCTTGGGGAACTTTTTCTTGCTCACGACGTTATTAACGAAGTGGAAAAATCTTGGGCTAATAATTAGGTAGTTTTTTTTAAACTGGCCCACCCACTTTTTTCTCGATGACCATACGAGATACAACAAACGCTTTGCTAGTGTAGCCAAGTAAATTTGGACATGTATTTTTTGTTTTTCGTCTGCAACCGGTAATTGATGTCCGAAACCGGAAGTCCATATTTGAATTCAGTCAGCTCATTTTTGTTTATTCTAGAAAGTAGTCTTTTTAGTAATTTGGTGGTACTTTCGACTAATCCGGACGACTCATTTCCAAGATTTCACTCCGTTTACTAAAATGCGATTTTCCTAGAATTCACTAAACATTTTAAATTCTCACCATCAAAATAAAAAACATATCTTCATCTTTTCGAATTTAATACCTTGCATTTGAAATGTAACCTGAAGAGAATGATTTTTATAGCGAACTTGAAAAGCGGTTTCGGAGTTACTAGAAAAACTAGTTGAAATTAAAAATCGTGCCATCAAATTACAATCAAAGTGTTTCCGTGTTCATGCCAAGTTGAGTGAAATCGTATGCAATCTCTAGGAGGATATTATTTTAAATTCGGTTAGGTGTCTAGAACTCGCCGCATAGTGTCACAGGGTCGACCAAAAAATTCATATAATATAATGTAGATCAAAGGATATATCACCATAGCTATTCTCAAATTTCCAAATTTGTATCTGTGTTAAATTGGAGTACAAAGTACATTTATGCGAACGCTACCTCCTTAAACTTGAATAGTATGTAATTCACATTTTGACTTATTAACCTATAGAAAAAGTGACATTACAATTGGTTTTCATTCCTACGCATAATTGTGAGGAAATGGAGACGTCATAACAAAATAAATAAGGAAAAGATTAGAATAAATTTTCTAAAAGTGACTTCCTCAGAATAACTTGCAATTGTCTTTTAAGGGAGTACCCAGCGCGGTGTTTATTTCGCCTCTAGACATGGTAGAAAGCTAATTTTTATCGCATTCTCATTTTGTTATCGGTTCAATCCTAAAAATATATTAAAAAAAAAAATTTCGATGTAAAGAATTTCCAAAACTTCCTATTTTTCTAGTATATATTTCCTTCTATTGTTGTAACTTTTAAAGTTGAAACCGCTTGACGGCTGATTTAGTGTGCAACTGAGTTCACTTGATTTCATCTGTAAAAAAAAAATAATGATTTTTTTAATTTTCGGAAAATAAAAAAATTCATGGATTTCTTAGATTGGATAAAATCGCGTATCCTTATAATTTCGGGCTCTCAGACCATGGTAATATGCAATTTTATCTCATCCTCATATTTTTGCTATCCGTTTCATCCAAAAAAATTAAGAATTCGATGGTACAAAAAATTTCCTATTTTACTTCTAAATTGACTTCGTCATTTTTCAGCTTATTTCCGCAGAATTACGTGTTTTGAGAAAAGACACCGTAATCACAATACATTCACTGTGTGATAATAATGGCTGTTCATTAAAAATATGATATTGTAAAAACTATAAAAAAAAATTATTAATCTTCCAAGATCAATATTTATCTGATATTTTCAGGAAGCAAAATTTGACTGCGCATAAAACATACAACAAAAAGTAGCAAATACTGAGCGCAATAAAAAGCACGAGCTCCAATTTTTTAAGAAAGCGCTTTTTTTCCGCTAAAAAATTTCTTCTGTGCCTTAAATAGAAATGTTGAACTATGCGGCCAGGGTATCCAAAAACAATCATTATTGAGAACTTTATAGTGATGGTAGGCAATTAATAAGAAAAAAATTAATATCTGACGCTATAACTTTTTTTTAACTAACAAATTAGCATTGCTTCACAAAATCAGAAAATTAATGTTAATACATCTGCAATATGAAATTGATACAGATAAAAGTCGTATAAAATGAACTTTTTGGACGCGGTAAAAATACCGTACATCAACAAAAAACTTTTTTGTCATTTTTTCGAAAAATATCAGTACAAATATCTCGCTGTGTCTTAAAATGAAACCAAAGCAACTTTTAATTAAGTCTCAGAACACATCTTGTATAAATCACTAAATGGCGTGGGGGTACTCCTTAATCTACAGGGTTTCCGAAAAAAACCTAACCACTATCGCAATTATGAAATCAATTATTTAAAAAAATAAAATTTACTCGCCGTCAAGACAAAGATGTTTGCAAAATGCATCAGTTTCAGAAAATTTTGCTAAAAATGAATCATTTAGAACAACCTCTGGAATTCTACTAATTTACAGGTTTTGAAAAATACTCCATGCTTTCGGAGTTTACGTCCGAAGCAATAATAAAAATGTTGATTACCGCATAGGATAAAAAGCCTTTTAGAGGCTATTTTTTAGTCGTTTTTTTACAGAAAACTCTTTAATAAGATCAACCTTCAATTTTCCTTGTATGGATATAGTTGAAGAGTAACTTTGAAAAAATATATTTATATCATCTAGAATTTTATGTTTAATCCTAGAAAAGAAACGTTTGAAAGCAAGTTTATATTAACCACGTGATACTGAACGTCATGGTAAGTTTCTCAGGAAATTTTCAATCTCCAAAGCTGCACAGTGCATTGTTCTAGCTTAATACTTTGCTGATTGACTTTATCTGTGGGAATCAGAAAAATTTTTAAATAAGTTAAAATATCCATGAAAAAATTGTTATTTCTCGATTAAGAAAGTTCATTTTGATTTTATTTTACAAATATTTAGCCAAATATGGTATAAGTGTATCACTGGCATGATTTCTACAATTTATTATATTTTTTCCAAAACATATCAGTTATCCATATAAATCGAAATCGATATTTTTGAAATTTCACTCCCAAAAAAAAAATTCTCCAGATATGTCTAGAAAGCTAATTGTACTCAAAACACTTTCCTAAATACTGGATAAATTGAAATTATAATTCCAAATTTTGATCAAAAAGTATTTTTTCGAAAGTAAAAGTGAAGCAAAAAATGGCCTTTCAATCAACTCGTGATAAAATTTGAACCAAGTATCCGAAAAAATTTTAGAAAATATTTTCAGATTCACATTGTTGAATTTTAAAATGTATTGGAAGGAGAAGTTTCTGCGATCATTTTTTGCTGATTTAAAGTGACTTTAGCCTTTCAAAAGCCTATATGCCTCGGAGGGTTAAGCTTTATATTTCATTACTTTGATATTCAAGCTTAAAATTTTGACCCAGCTGGAATTTTTATTATTTGAGAATGATTAAATATGCGTGATGCGCACACAATTTCAATCTAAAGCTTAACAATCTGAAATGTATGGTTATTAGAACTCGTAAAGCCTAACTCGTGTCCAGTGTACACCATAATTTTCAGTGAACACAAAATATTTCCCTATGCTCAAAGGATTAGATTTAGGGTTAGGTAAAATCGTGTCCAGTGTACACGGTGAAAAACGATGCAAAACTGTTTGTTGGGTAAGGTTAGGGTTAAAAAAATTTCCAACAAAAGTTTTGCCATGCCATGAGTGTACACAATAATTTCTTGTGTATACTAACGAAATCCTACTGGATAAATATTTTAGCCGCAATGTTTCAATGTTTATTTATCTGCGTCTATCTCATGTTTTTTTTCTTAAAAAATGTCTTTTTTGTTAAATTTTTTCTTTTTTTGTTAAAATTTTTTTGTTAACCATCACACAAGAATCGTACAATATTGTACATATCTGTCGTTTTTGACCCACGAATTCGCTGTAGAATTTTTGAAAATGTCTGGGTATTGATATAGAGACAAATATTGAGAATGTTACTTTTATCAATAAATATAGTGTCCGTTTTGAGTCCTTTAAAATCAATATATTACTATTTTAAAAAGACAAGTTTGAAGATATTTGTTTGAACTTTGTTCCCTGGGCGTAATAGTGATTTTTTGAGAAGGGCCTGTACAATTTTGTACAATTCGTGTGGAATGGGATAGAAAATTATTGTTGTGTAATGGTTAAAAAATGTGTTTTTTTGTTAAAAAAATGTTTTTTTTGTTAAAAAATGTTTTTTTTTGTTAAAAAATGTTTTTTTTTTGTTAAAAATGTTTTTTGTCATTAAATGTGTGTTTTTGTTAGAAAAATTTTTGTTAAACAATGCTTTGTTAAAAAATTTTTTGTTTAAAAATGTTTTGTTAAAAAAACCCCTGCCATATTTTTCTTTCGGCGTGCAAATAGTTTATCTCCGAACACAATGGTTTTCCGTTTTGAGCACAATGATAATTTTTGGCGAAAATTTAAAACTGAGATTTTGAACACTCTATTTCTTACGAAATATCAATACAGTAAGTTTTTTTTAATAATTTTCATACTTTACCTTATTAAGAAAAAGGTTAATGGGTTTGTTTATTCATTTTGTATCTTGTTTTAGACAAAAAAACCCGTTCATATAAGTTCCGCTGTGAGCTTCAATTTGAAATTCTCCGAGCTTTTTTTGTTAAAAATTATATCACTTCAAGTCTGGGTGTCCCAAACTTTCCCATATTCAACTTTCACACAAACAAGAATAACATAATTCTTACAACTATGTGAAAAATCATCCAAAATTAAATTTTAATATACATCAAATATCCGTTTTTCCTCACAAGTTTTTTAGAATCGAAGAGAATGACTTACTTATTGAATCGGCAGCATATAGTCAAATCTTTATGTTATTTTTACTATATATGAATGAGGCTGAACCGAAAAATAGGAAAACATGTCAAATCAAATTTAGGAAAACTGAAGATTTTTTCGATAAGTTTAAAAAGAATTTCTTTGTTTTCGAAAATGGTGACCAAATTTTTTAGTTTCTTAAAAGTTTACAAGTGGGGTAATACTATGGTTGAAAAATGAAAAAAAAATAGCATGACAGCACAAAAGTTATAATTTTCAGAGGGTTCCGTCAACAGCTTATTATTTTCATTGGGGATGTTTAACGAAAACTAGTAGGGCAGTGGGGATGATAATCCTCACTTCAAGGATGGCTCGTCGATGGAGATTAGCAACTTTTTAGCGACACAAAGTTTTTAGTGAACTTGAAAATAGTATTTCCTAGAATTTTTTTTTGGAACGTTAGGGGGACGACCCTAATCATTTTCACCCTTGAAATTGAGTTTTTGTACATACGAAAGTAAATTCTGAACGTTTTCTGACTCTAATGAACCCTTTCAAAAAGGTAACCATGGCGCTGTTACGTAATTTTTTTTTATGCAACACCTTAATTTAAAATAATTGCCAAAAGGTGTATACAAAATATTGATAAAGACGAATACCATTTTTAATTTTCGTTTTATGGCCGGTCTTAATAGTTGCGAAATGCACAAAAATCTGACACTCGACCTTAAACAATTTTGGGAATTTGAATATATTGATAAATTTTAACGAAAATAATTAAAAAATTATAGCAAAGAACTTTAATAGTTATTCATTTTAATAGACTAACTACATTATATTAAAGCTTTCAGTTTATATCAAACCATCATCATTTATTTCTCTCTAAAAACCTAAAAAATATTTCTGTTCACAAAAAAAATTACTGATGATGGTTTGATATAAACTGAAAGCTTTAATATAATGTAGTTAGTCTATTAAAATGCATATATTATACCTCGAAAACAATTCATTAATAGTTATTATTACTCTCAGTCTTACTACATACGCACGCTAAATCCAGATCTGAACTGCCGCAAAAACCACAAGCACCTGTTTTGTTAAATTTTTTACTGCATTTAAAGTGGTAAATATTAATATAAAACGCTAAAATAAAGTGCTCATGGTTTTTCTGGCAGTTTAGATTTGGATTAAGCCCGTATGAAGTGAGACTCAGTCATAATACATTTTAAAGTTCTTTACTTTAATTTATTAAATATTTTCGTAAATACGTTTTGTTTCCAAAATCTGTAATTTAAAAGGAAATAAAGTGAAAAGTAGTAAAGATACTATTTTTAATTAATAAACTATTAATTTAGAAGAAAGCAATTCTTCTGGGTCAAGTAGCGAAGATGGCGATTCTTCCTCCGATTCCGACGATGACTCCGACAAAAGTGATGCTGGTAAATCGACATCTCCACCTGCCTCACAGCCGCTTCTGCAGCAAAATGTACCTGTAGTGCCGTCAGTTTCTGACTTTGGATTAGATTTATCCGACGAAGATTCCGATGATTCTGGATAAAGTCTAGTTTTCGAAGGAATATTTATCTGAGGAAAAAGATGTCTTCAATTTTTTCTCTGAAGTTCACGTGCTCCTGATGTTCATGTTGCCCCTTGATTATTATAAACGAAGTCACACAATTTTTGCCTAGTTTTGAAATTACTTTTTACCATTGTAGCGAGGATAACCGATAAAGACCACTTTAGTGATTATAAATTTTATTTTTAACCACTGGAATATTGTTTTCAAAGTGTTTTCCCAATTTTCTTGCACGAAACCAAAAGCTTTTTGTACAAAAAACATTTCAATAAATTACAGTTCAAGTTTATTCAGTAGAAAATGAGTGGCGGGTTTTTTTTTTCAGAGCAATGGGCAATCGGAGCGAATGCTTTCGAAAATCGTACATACGATTCATAAATTCCAATTGTATCCCAGGGTCAATTAGTTGATACAGAGTCTCGACTTGTCTCTTACCGATCGACTCACCGGTAATCAGCTAAAAAAGGCGGAATCATATAGGGAAAATAACCTAAAAAAGCAGGTATCAATCGGAGCGAATGTTCTCGAAAACGGTGCATTCGATTCAATAAATTATAATTGTAGCCCACAGTCAAAGAGTCGGTACGCGCAATGCATTTTGTTCCTCACCGATTCGATGACCGTTGAACCCGTAAAAAAACGATTACTACTTCGTTTTTGATTGCTCTGAAAAAAACCACGCCAGTATTAAAAAATGAGTTCGATTCTCTCGAAATTTGTTTTTTGTAAAATATTTGACGAAATTGACTGATTGCTATAAATCTTATTGAAAAGGTGCGTGTGAAAATTTGGCTTGCATTTTTAGCCCTCTAGCGCCACTTTTTCGATTTTTTAAGGCAATGTTACAGCGGACAGCTTCGACAGAGAACACAGTAGTGGTTTTTATTGAATTTAAACCTAAACGATCGCCCAGATAAACTCATTTTTTCAATTTATATGGGAATAAACCATTTTTTAATCATTGACTTATACGATCTGAACCCGGCTTTATATATACAGAAGTTGCCAATGATAATTCCCATTTTAAACTCTACTGATTATTTTCGTGTATACATTTTACCCCCCTTTTTATTAAAAAATAATGATGGATTATTATTTTTAGTCTGGCTATCGAATAAGTAAATCAATTGAATTGTACCCTTTAGGGTCAAAAATGTCGAATCGACCAACACCCGTAAGTAATTGATAATTTGATTTTCAAGTTTCGCAATTATAAAAGAAATCCAAACACACAAAATCTAATATATCGACAACGATTTCATAACGAAGTAATTGCAACTTGCACCTTATCATCGCCGAATAGTGCGAGAAACTGAAAAAATTTAATTTATGAGCAGCGGTGCTTTTTATCAGTTAATTTTGAAAATGAATGAATGAATAAAAATATGCATGAATGAGGCTTTTTTGCGGCTTCCATGGATATCAGGGGGTAGTTTCCGTAAAACATTGGGTAGTAGAAAAATTTGGTCAAAAATTCGGTTGATGATGGTCTCTCAACTATGTGACAAAATTTACTCCATTTTTATAAAAAAAATAATAGTCCAAAGATTTGAATTATGTCAAAAATCGTAAATATCCTGGAAGTTATGTTTTGAGATTATCGCATCGCTATAAGATATCGCATAAAACGCTACAAATAAAAAAAATCTTAGTAGGAAATTAGGATTCTTTCACTGGAAATCCGCGAAAAACACCCTAGATTTTTCATATATTCTTATAAAATTTTTTTTCTTGATGGGTTTTTTTATTTATAATTTTTAAAAGGTCACTGATTAATGACTGCTGACATTTTTCTAGTTTCTGGTACTACACCAAAGTTTGTGTGAAATATTTAGATATATAAGATTTATGTTTAACAGATTAGATTTAGTTATATTCTCTTCAGAAGTGAAAGAAATAGATTGTGACAGAAACGTTTTCGAATGAGAAATATTTGTTCTCTTTCCAAAGATAATCAAATCAGTCATAAACTCAAAAATTTTATCCGAAAAATTTCTTCAATAATTTATAATTTTTTTAAGACTGACCGGAGGAGGTCTAATGTAGATGAGCAACCTCATATCGGCAAGTATCGCTTGCTGAAGACAATCGGAAAAGGAAATTTTGCCAAAGGTCAAGGTTCAGCCATTATTTAACAAGCACGTTATGCAACAGTTATTCAAAGTTTACTTCATAGGGCGTACATATCATTTGATCTGCTTACGATTTCAAAATAATCACAGACGTGGTTTCTTGATAACCAAAAAGTTTTAAGAATAAATCAAATAACAAAAACTACTGTCATATTTGTCTATACGGCCAAAATTTGGCTAAAACCTACGATATTCTGAATATTTAACTATCAATATTTTCAAAAACGGCAAACCAAACATCTCCTTATAGACAAAGTTGACAATATTATTATGTTTTTGTTTTCTGTAAAAAAGTGGACTCAACAATTGCGATTTTCCGACGTTTATTATTTAGTCATTTTCAAGTGTAGTAAAATGTATGCGTTACAAACTACTTCATTCCTATACATTTTTGAAAATGTAAGTTTTTCAACTGTTTTTTTTTATATAAAATTTTAAACAAATTTTTTTATTCAATTAAAAAATTGCTTTTCGACGTTTCGGTTTATTCCATTTCTAAAGATGAGAAAAACATGTGTTTTCTATCTGTAAAATACATTTATTTCTCATCTTTGAAAATGGAAAAAAACGAAACGTCGAAAAACAATTTTCGCATCAAAAACAAAATATTTATGTCTAATAAACAAACAAAAAATATATCTCAAGTGCATGTTAGTTTGCCAAATCTGAACTTTAAAAAAGTCAAACTTGCCCGACATGTTCTCACTGGCCGAGAGGTGGCGATCAAAGTTATTGATAAGAAATCGATGAACCCAACTAGTTTAACAAAGTTATTCAGAGAAGTCAGGATAATGAAAATGTTACATCATCCTAACGTCGGTAAGAATTTGTTTATTCGCCATATATTTTTATATACAGGGGGGTGCGGCGTATAGTTGTACGCGTATAGTTGGAACCCACGCAACAAGCCTCCGCAAAAACCTACGCATTTTGGAAAATAAATTTATTTCGTTCCTGGCGTGCGGCGTTATAGTTATAGGCAAAAGATAGGGTTTTTTTTTCAAACGTTCCTAGGCAACCAGATTCTCAGACCAAGATTCTCCGGTCGGCGCGACAATGAAAAATACATTTTTTTAAAAACATGTTCAGATTGACCAATGAAGTGTGGTATTTCAAGAAGTTTAAAACATGTTTTCAAGTCTCGCAGACAATGTCGGCTAGCTTGAAAATGGGCCAATAGTTATTCAGCTAAAAATATTTAGTTTTTCTGAGAGTGATTATTGTGAGAATAATTGTTTTTTTTATAATTTCCATTGTTCCTACATTTTAACGATTTTCAGATAAATCTTTTCGAATTCATGTTATTTAAAATTAACTTTATTTCATTTTTTTTTGATAAAATTAAATTTATACATCCTAGAAGATTTGTAACGAAAAATTAACTTTAACATCACCAAAATTCTTACTCTGACCCACCCTTTAACTCAATTACATGTATAAACTATTGATACTGTTTAAATTGACCAATCCGCCCTTATTGGTCAAACGCGATTGCCCAATTTTGTGCCATGTAGTTTGTCCAACTGTACATGAGCTCTATGGCTTTTCTTCAATAAAGATCAAGTTATCGTGTCCTTATATCAATTAAGGGGCCTCTGCGCATTTTTTTGCCACTTTTTTAGCTAAAATTTTTATATAATTCGGCTTCTGAAAACGACTCATCCGAGTAATCTCAGAAAAAAAATGGTTCGATTCGGATCAATTTTTTTAATTTTATTATTCACTAGATATTTGTGCTCAGTTTGAGATATCAAAAGCCGAATTATTTTAATATATTATATAATTTTGGCTACAAAAGTGGCAAAAAATGCCCAGGGGCCCCGTAATCGATATATCGTATATACTAATAAATCAAGCTGAAAAAATAATGTGACAATTTTTCAGAAAATAAGTTTTCGTTTTTGAATCCATCCATTTCGAAGTTTTTTTTATTTTAAAAACTAACGAACGATTAAAACTTTTTAAGTTTAATCGAATTAAATCAACCAAAGCGAAGAATTTATTTAGATAATTACTCAATCTGTTTTTAATGAAGATAGATTATCCTGATATTATAAGGTCGACTTGATATAAATTTAGCTCAGGGCAAAACGAATGTATAATCGGTTTATATATATTTTTTAATGGGGGAGAATAGACAAAATATTTGAATGATCTAGGTTCGTTTCTTCTAAAGACGTTAATCTGGCAAGTGAGATTGTATGAAGTGTGCACATACAATACTTTTGAAAACTTGTGTCATAATATAACTTTTTATTCTTCGTGCCCAAGCAGTGCGCGATTTTCTAATTTCCAGTTTTTCACCTACAATTACCGGTTCCTCCGGTGAAAAACGAACCATATCTTGATAATAAGGAAATCGGGTAATTAGCGCACTAATTCAATTTTGGCTATCAATTTCTTATTCTGAGTTTTAAAAATTTAAGTTCCTGTCCCAGAACAGAAAGAATTCGAAGTTTCAGTGATAATAATTGAAAAATAAGTCCTAATTATTCCCAGAATTATGAAATATTTTAGTTCAATTTTTTAAATAATGCTTGAAAGCAACCAATTAATCCACATTTAATTATTATCATTTTCTAGTTCAACTTTTCGAAGTTATTGAAACTGATCGGACTTTACATCTCGTTATGGAGTATGCTAATGGCGGAGAAGTCTTTGACTATTTAGTGGCTCATGGGAGAATGAAGGAAAGAGAAGCGAGGACCAAATTTAGACAAATTGTTTCTGCTGTTCAATATATGCACCAAAAAAGAATTGTTCATAGAGATTTAAAGGTACTTTCAAATTTGACAAACTCCGTGGCGCATATTAAATAATTTGACCCCACCATCTTTTTTTGATGTTGGACCGGTTAACATGTCGTTAAAATTGCCAGGTTAACAAGCTTGATATTACCCATACATAAATATTCATATCATTTTTTCGGTGTTAGAAAGACTTAAATCTGCTGAGTTTTCGATTTACTTTAGTATTCAATAATTTTCGAAACATAGTAAAGAATTGAAAAAATTTCTCGCAGGTTAACAAAAGTACTTTCGCTCCTAAAGTAAATGTAGGCCTCGAAATTGCATTATCATGAGCGAAATTACTTTTGTGTTAACCTGCGAGCAATTTTCTCAATATTTTACTATACTTCGAAAATGATTAAATAAATCGAAAGCTCAAAATATTTCAGTTTTTCTTATACAACAAAAATCGTGTCCAATCACCTATATTTCTTTTGCTCGGCCAGGCACTTTTTTGGCCTACGCAACGCTATTCTAAAGCCTTATCCGTATTTTTTTTAAATACAAATTCTATTATATTTTATGATCTTTGACACCATTAAAAAAAATCTTCTAAAATGTCAGTGTGAGAAGAAAACAAACTTTTACTGTGAAGAGCAAAAAAGGGCTTAAAACTTCAACACAAAAACGCATATTATTTTAAGTTTTCCATTTTAAATTTATGAGCTTCGTTTGTCTTACGAAACTGGCATTAGTTTTAAGCTCTTAACCGCCAATTTTGAATTACAGCAACTATTATTATAGCTACGCATTTTCCTTAAACCCGAAATAAAGTCAGGCTAAGCAGACAAAATGGGGATTTTAATTACCATAAAACTGAAGTGGACAAAATAAAATTTTGAGTCCTGCCCGCTTGAATAAAACCCACAGTAGACGAAAACCATAGTATAAGTCTTGTAGATATTTAATTACAAAAATCTAGGCCGAAAATTTGCTGCTGGACAGCGAAATGAATATAAAAATTGCTGATTTCGGCTTTTCGAATGAATTCACCCCAGGCACAAAATTAGACACATTCTGTGGCTCTCCTCCTTATGCTGCACCCGAGCTTTTCCAGGGTAAAAAATATGACGGGCCGGAAGTGGACGTGTGGTCGCTCGGTGTCATTTTATACACATTGGTTTCTGGATCCCTGCCGTTTGATGGTCAAAATCTCAAAGAATTGAGAGAACGAGTCCTAAGAGGCAAATACAGGGAATGGGAGAAAACAATACGAAAATAACAAAAAATACCGGCTATAAATTCAGCATTTTTGGCCATTTTCGAGAAGTAAAAATGCACAAAACAACACCCTTAAAAATGTATGAATAGAAATTGTTTCTAAATTTATTTTTACTTACACATTGTACACATGTATTTTAAAAAACAATGACAACTGTCTTACAAACATTTTTATTTTTTTTATAAAAATTTACTTGAGTTGACTCATTGAAGTTGCCTTAAGGGAGTACTGGTCGCATTTAAAGACTCGGACATGAAATTTTCAGATTAGTTTTAAAATGTTTTTTCTGAAAATATGGACAAAAATAGTTGATAGATGTCTTTTTATTTTCATTTGTCATAAAAAAAGTATTTTCATCGCGATTTGAACATATTCAGTGTGATTTTTTTCAAATTTTGGAAATTTTTGAGAATTTGAATCGCGGTTTCCAAAAAGACGAGATACAAATGCAAATTGTCGAACTAGGGGCTTTGCGCGTATCCTTAAGGATCGTATACAAACCAGTTTTAGGTTTCTGCCGTCAAAATCCAGGGAGGAGTAGTATTTTCCCCGAGGCACTCAAAATAAGGCCAAAAACAGTTTTTTGCTCATTTAAGCGCCGATGAAATTTTTTTAAGTAAAACTGAACTTGGGGTTCTGCTCACGTTCTCTGTGGTCAATAAAAGCTATAAAAGTATTCTCTATCTTTAAAACTCAGGGAGGAGTAGGCTTTTGAAGTGAAAATAGTGCCACTTTTGAAGGTCGTTCCTGATTGGTCGGCCAATCAGAGGCCTTCGATTTGTTTTGTGAAAGCAAGATTAATGTCAATTATCCTAAACTGAAATACATATGTTCGTGCTGTTTCTAGTACTTCATGAGGCGACGCTGAAATAACCTGTTTTGGCCTTAAAATGCGACCAGTACTCCCTTAATGATTTTAAGAGCTGCGCCTAAGTCGTGCAATAATTTGGTACATATTTTTTAGTTCTCTAGCGCTATTTTCTAGTGTTTTTTTTATAAATGGACAAAACAACAAAAATGAGTTTGTCCTCTTAGACACACACGACATGTCGCGACAGAAGTGATAAAGTAAGAAGATTTCAAACAATTTTTAATAATTCTTAAAGGAGTCTTAACATGAGTGACTATTGTCTGAAATACACCGAATACGGTATATTTCCGACCTAAAATTAAGTCTAAAACTTTATACCATGTTTGCATCAACAGTTAACGATTTTCCGACTTTTTACAGACCCCTATTAAATTCACTAGTGCTCATCGTTTGCATGAAAAGAAAATGTATGATAATTTGAAATTAGTTTTTTATAAAAAACTTTTCACGAATAATCATAAACTTTTATTATTTTGCATCCCATGAAAAGGATACCATTTTATATGAGTACAGATTGCGAAAACTTATTAAAACGTTTCTTGGTACTAAATCCGATAAAGCGAGGCGTTTTGACCACTATTATGAACGATAAATGGATGAATATTAATTATGAAAGGGAAAATTTAGAACCTTATAAAGAACCAGATGTTTACAAAGCCATAGATGAATCAAGAATTGGTAAGTGAAAAAGGTTTTGCAAATTTATTTCAAATTTTATGGTTTCGGAATCTCATTTTTTTTGTAGATAAAATGATTGAAATGGGATATGATAGGGAAGATATCGCAACGTCTCTAATGAACTCTGCTTATGATGAAATATATGCTACTTACATGTTACTTGGAACTAAAGAACCGGATGTAAGCATAATTTATTAATTATGGAGAATACTAAGAACGAGAAATTTTTCCACCGTATGTAATATTTTTGTTTATGATTTCGTTGGATGAGCAAAAAACCAATTATGATTCTCAGAACTATCGCTGATTGGTTCTTCTGGTCGTCTCAAGATAAACAAATGGATGATCAAAGATAATACATACTTTATATCGATTATGATGCCCGAGTAACTTAAATCGCTTATTCCCTATTCTTTTAACAGGCAAATGAGAGATTTAAGTTACTCGGGCATCATGATGGATATCCGTCAAAAAATGTTTTTTGGGAGGTTCGCTTTAAAACATGAATGTGTCATTATTACCTTCTCGGTGACAGTCAGATTACTAAATGTACTAATCTGTGTATCAAAGCACCAAATTATTCTGATTTCAAGCATGGGTTATCACTGTTAAAGGGACGGCGGTTATAATGCATTCATGATTTCAAGGGAATCTCTCAAAAATATGTTTTTTCTTGTGACGGTTATGATTTTCGATTAAGGGCCTCGGTGCATTTTCACAGATTTGCACTTTTTCGATTTTTTTTCTCTTGATGGGAAACTTTTTGCCACTTCAAAATTTTTGGATAAAAACATTTTCGAACAAAACTTGCCACTTTTGAGCTTACTTCGTATAATCTGATTTTCTTCAGATCGATTATTTTTACTTTATAAATCGTATTTTGAAAAAACACTCAAAAAACACTCAATTTTTATTAATTAGAAGCCCTAAAAAACGGTCTCGTCCACCAGTTAAAATTTAATTTTATACGATTTCTACGTCAAAATCGAAAATTTTAATTTTTGAAAAAAATCGAAATTTTAGCACATCGAAAGAAATATTTTTTTTTCATGAGTTTAATTTATTAAATTTAACGTGGTGGTCGCGTCAGCTTACCAATTTGGCAAGTTTTGGTGTGATATTTTTTTTAATTCTTGATTAAAGAGGGCTTCGATGGATTTCTGCCAAACCGTAGTTTTGGATGTTCGGAACTTTTTTCAAAAATTTTTCTTAATTTGTCGAAATNGAAAAGTTTAATTCGAACTCAAAATTTTCTAAAAAAGCAATAATTCGAAAATTCTGTCGTTACAAAAGTTGCCTGGATTATGAAACATTACTTTGATGGTATATTGAGAGGAACATATAATCCCAGTAGAAAGTTTTTCATCAAGACCCATATCCGTATCTGTCAAAATGCACCGAGGCCCTTAAGGGGGTCGGTGCATTTTGACAGATTTGCACTTTTTCATTTTTTTTCTTCTTGATAAGAAACTTTTTGCCACTTTGAAATTTTCATATAAAAACTTTCTCGAACGAAAGTTGGCACTTTTGTGCTTCCTTCTTATAATCTGATTTTTTTTACTTTATTAATCGTCTTTTGGAAAAACACTCAAAAAACGGGAGATTTAGGTTGAAGGCGTCAAAACTGAGGTAAAATTTTTTTTTAATAAGAAACCGAAAAAACGGTCTCGACCACCGAATTCAATTTAATTGTTATGGTTTGATACTATTTCTACGTCAAAATCGAAAATTTTGAATCCCAAAAAATTCGAAAAGAAAACGAAAGTTTGGCACATCGTAAGACAATTTTTTATGAGATGAATGAAAAAAATTGAATTCGGTGGTCTAGACGGCTTAAGGGTATGGTGGTTCCTAATTTGACATATTCTCGATAAAATATTAGCCGAACAGGGCCTTGAGGATATAATTCAGATTACCCAGTTTGTAGAACTAGCCTTCAACTTGCGAAAAAAATTTGCCAAAACTTTTTTGTATGACCACACTCCTTCACACATAAGCGGCACAAGAGCCACCTAAGCCAAAACGGAAATTCCTACTCCTCTNAAAACGAGGACATGTTTGAATAAAGTAAAAGATGGTATTATTAATATTTTCATTTGGTGATTCCAGAAAAATAAGTTTGAAAGTTTTTAAACTAGAAATGAGGAAAATTTTCGAAATATTTCTTATTATTTTTGACCAAAAATCACAAATCCATGTCATATGATTTTTCAAAGAGCATATAAAAATATGTGGTCACGGACTCGAAAAGTTAAAGTAGCCATTTTGTAGAGTTTTTCTCGTTGATTTGAAAAAAAATATTGAAAACAAATTTTGAACGAAAAATAAGGCATTTTTCATAATGTTCGGAACTTTTATCGAAAATTTTTCATAATTTGTCGAATTTGAAAAGTTTAATTTAAACTCAAAATTTTCTTAAAAAGCCATAATGCAAAAATTCATTAGTTACAAAAGTTGCCTGGAGTATGAAACATCACTTTGATGGTATATTGAGAAGAATATGTAAATCCAGTAAAAAGTTTTTTATCAAGAGCCCATATGCGTTTCTGTCAAAATGCACTGACCCCCCCTTAAGGGGGTAACCGACGGTTTTTACTGATTTTCAAACATTAGTCCTGAGCTAACCGCAATTTGAAATTTTCAAAATCATGTAAAGTTTTTTGTATGACGGACGGCCGGTATCGGTCCAAAAAGTGATTTTTTCCATTTTTGGACCCATTTCATCTAGCTCCTGATACAAAATTTTCTTTTTTTTCAGTATAAACTTTAATTGTGAGCTTAACAGCGTACAAACCTGATTTTCAAATTCTTGTTATTTAGAGAAATTTCCAAAATAAATGGGTGTTTTTGCACATGTTCGCTGACCCATTTCATTTAGTCGAACAATATCAGATTTTTTTGGAAAAAAGCACTTCTTTCAAAGTGTGCAAAGCGAGGCGGTACAAAGAGTTTTTACAGTGACTAATGCAACAAAAATAGAGCAAAAAGTTATTACTTCAAAAGATACAGTGCGGTTAGGAAAAACTTTGAAAATATAGAAATTTGAAAAATTTTTGACATCGAAAATTTTTTTTTTTTTATATTTCTGGAAGCAAACCAGCCACGAAAATGACAATGCAACTAAAATAGCTTCCTACACGTATAACTCGAGATACAGCCTCCGTCGGTTACCCCCTCAAGGCATCATTATCAATATGAATTATATTTTGGGCCGGAAATACACGAGGTTTTCAAATTAATTAAGTTTTGAACATTTTTCGTCTAAATTATAAAAGTTGAAAGTCACATTTAAATATACAATAATAATTAATTTCAAGATTAAATACGTATGATAAATTTCAAGTTTATAATAATTATGTTAAAAACCGTCAAAATTTTTTGTATTTCGCTCCTGAGATGTCGATTTATTAGATTGTAATCAAAATTAATCAATATATTAATAATAAATATTATTCGTAATATTATAAAAATAAAATATGTAGAACTATTAATTTGAATATCTTAATTGTTTACTCTTGCTATTGATCAGCAGCCCACTATGTTATCTGAGAGACTATACTAACTCTTTGAAATTACCAAAATTATTTCAATACTGAAAATTAGTTTAAAGATATTTTTAAGGCGCCTCAGGATAATACTGGGCGCGACAGTGCTGCTTCAAATAATGAATCACGAAATACAATACCTGAAAGACCATCTCCTACCATAAGCAGTAGCGGGACATATACTGGTGGAGCCAGTGCTACCAATGGTGGATCTAGAACTCGACCAGGAGCAGATAGACCGGGGTCAATGTCAGACCCTAAACCAAGAAGAAATCACAGTAGTAAGTTATTTATTATATTGCTGTCAAATGTGTCTATACGGATTGCGTATATTGAAGATTATACTTCGGTATGGATTCAGTTACTCATAGGGAATAGGATATTTATTTCACCCGGGCATCATGATGGGTATATCGATTATGATGCCCGAGTAACACAAATATCTTATTTGCCTGTTCACAGAATATGGAATAAGATATTTATGTTACCCGGGCATCATGATCGATATAGGCACCTACTTCTCAAAAGTGGCCAAAAATATGAAAATTAATATTGTTTTGTCCATATCGAAAATGATGTCTATGCGGCTTTTTATATCAGGCGTCATCACTTTGAGGCAGTGACCAATGAAATCACAGGATTCTTGACAATCGTCTCATGTGATTGGACACTGCCTCAAAGTTGAGAAGAAGGTGCCTATATCGATCATGATGCCCGGGTAACATAAATATCTTATTCCCTATTCTTTTAACAGGCAAATAAGATATTTGTGTTACTCGGGCATCATAATCGATATACTCATCATGATGCCCGGGTGACATAAATATACTATTCCCTATTCTTTTAACAGTTAGGATATTTATGTTACCCGGGCATCATAATCGATATGGACAAAACCACACCCTTAAAAATGTATGAATGTAAATTGTTCAAAGTTCATATTTTGTCAAAAACCATAATATTGTACGGTATATTAATATACATATGTAGATTTAGTTTTTGAACTACAGTCCTCGCTCCCTAACTAGAACACTTACCGACCTAACAAAATGTTCCAGTTAGGGCGCACCCCTATAATTTTGCTTAGAAAGCTACATTGCAGATTAAAATTGCTTTATTTTGTGGTCAAGGGGATTGTGGGTGCTTCCAGCAATGTGCTGGGGAAAAATAAGCCCTTCTTAAAACTCCAATATATTTTGTGAGAATTGAGTGGACATGTATTTTTTAAATTGTATATTGTAGTTCGTAACCTTTAAAAGTCAAAAATTGATTAATTTCTAGAAAATATTTTCACATCAACCGTTAAATGCATAAAACCTTATTGCTGCTTTTTCTCTCCAGTGATGTATTTCGTCATATCCACGTATCCGAAAATTACATAATGCCGATATTATTTGTCAGAAAAAAAGTCTCTACAATCTTATCTGCTATTTTTTTAGAAATTCATCGCGTTGACCACCCCCTAGGGTTTCTCGGTTCCTACATTTTCTGCAGTTATTATGTCATACAAATGCACCAAATCAATCGTTTATGTTTTGAAAGCACAAAACAACCCAAATAAGAACAAAAAAATTCGATATTTTTGAATTTTTTCTGAGGCGGGAATTTTTTTTAGATGGATAGTTGCTACTGTACCTTTTTCTCCGAGATGGCTTGAGGGATTCTCAAAATTTCAAATGTAAGTCAGAGGAAANTTTCCTCTGACTTACATTTGAAATTTTGAGAATCCCTCAAGCCATCTCGGAGAAAAAGGTACAGTAGCAACTATCCATCTAAAAAAAATTCCCGCCTGAGTTAATGCAAAAAGGTATCTTTGTACTGATGTGCAATATGACCTTATACCACCAATTTGAAATTTGACCCCATTGGTGTCATATTACAAAATTAGACCCTTCATGATGTTTGCCGAAAAATTTAAAGACATTTGGTGAAGAAATCAAAGGCAAATATATTCCAGTTCTTGCGAAATTGGCAATAACTGTTCCAAAAGCAGAAATCTTGATTTGTCTCCCATGGGGTCATATTACACCAAATATTTTTTCAATTATATTTTTGGAATCGCAGTGAATTATCTTTCTACTCATGTGCAACACGACCCCATATGACTCATATGATATGAGTCATTTTGAGATTTGACCCCATTGCTGTCATATTACAAAATCTGACTCTTCATGATGTTCTCCGAAAAATTTCAAGACATTTGGTGGAAAATCAAAGCCAAATATAGTCCAGTTCTCGAAAAAACGGGGTTTTTAGATTTGACCGGTTATTACCGGTAAACCGGAAATCTGGTCTCTTAAAAAATAATTTTTGAGCACGTATCAACTCTTTGGCTGTCAGGTACAATTTGAATTTCTGAAATCCGATGAGCCATCTCCGAGAACATTCGATGCAACTGACACTTCCTTTTTGTATTTGCTTTTTTCCGATAATTAAATGCTTTATTTTCAAAGACTGTGTTGGACATTAAAATAGTGTTCAAATGGTAGAAAGAAATTGTTTTATACCTTGTGTTACAATGGAGAAAAAATAATCATACGTCATTTTATTTCAAATTTAAAATGTTCTGATTAATGTGAAAAAAACTCCGTAACAAACATTAGAAAGCTTTAAGCGGCACCACGGTAGGTAACTACAAAGTTAATTCCTTATCGAAAGCGGTTAATTCACGTGAGAACCAGCTGACTAAAAAGTTAAGAATTTGTGTACATTAAATAAATATAGTTGAATAGCGGTTGTTTCGTCATATATGTTGTTTCGGTTTTCACTTGAACGTAATTGAATCCAGGGAAGGGCACTCGAGCAGATTTTGCAGATCGGATCGGAAATTTCGCTCCTCATGATTTTTTTGTGTGTTGCTGAACGGATAGGATTGCACATTTGGAACTAACTAATTTAAAGTGGTGATGGTGTCGTAATTTACAGTTTCTCTTAAAATAAAAATTTTTTAGTAAGCTAAAATAATTTTGTATTTTATTTTAATGTGGAGATTTTCTTTATTTTTTTTGTATTGTGTGTGAAAGTTTCGAAACAGATAACAACGATATGATGGGTACAGACCCAGTTATTTTATACATACTCCTGATATATTTCACATTTTATTTTCGTCAGGTATATGAAAATCATTTGTTAGTTTGGACTAAGTTTATTTTTAGATTATTGGTAAATAACCTTCAAACGCATTTATTATGACATTTATTGTAGTCAGTGGCTGAATGTTAATAAAGATTCGCATGTTTTTATATTCATTTAAAGGAACAGAAAATATTACTTAATTGATGGCTAAAGAAAAAAAAGCCGCCTGAGTATTTTTTCAAAATTAAGTTGAAAAATAACGTTTGTTTCAATTTGACCCCTAAAACTTGAGCCTACTTTCGAAAAAATCGAAGCACATTTTTTTTCGGAAATTTTTCATATTTTGAGTTTGGGGTCGAAATTGAAAAAAAAGGCTCCCCTTGAGTTTTTATTGGTTTTGAGCTACCTTTTGCAAAAATTTTGAAATTTAATAGGAGGAGATAGATTTTCCGATGAACAAAGTCCAAAAAACGGTGGTTTATCGCATATTCTAGAAAAAATATAGCACTTATCGACAAAACGGCTCCCCTTGAGTTAGACCTACTAATTCTGCAGGTGATATTGAAATTAAGGTTTATTTCAAAATAAAACCTGAGAGGAGATAGATTTTCCGTTTTGGCTTAGGTCTCGCTGGGAGTGTATGCATGCAAAAAACTTTTGACACATGTTTAACGCAAGATGAAGTCTAGTTCTACAAACTGGCTAATCTGAATAATATCCTTGGAGCCCTGTTTGACTAATATTTTATCGAGAATATGTCAAATTAGGGACCGGGATACCCTTAATTCGCCGAAATTTTTTTTGAAAATTTCTGGCTATAGTTAAATATAGGCAAAATGTACAAGTTGTTAGAAACCTAAGTATTACTTACGAACGGTACATGCGATTTTTTTCTCTTTTTCAGATAATATTCTCTGAGTGAAATTTTGATCTGCTCTGCATCAGAATAATTTCTGTCAGAATTCTCGTATCACTATTTTATGTATAATTAATAACAAAAAAAGTTTTTGTAGATTAACGGATCCTGAAGTTTGCGTCAATTAAACCACACTTTCGGAGCCGCCTCACACCCATTAAGGTTTTATTAAATATAATCTAGTGCCATATATAGAATTCGAAAATGTAATAATCACAACAATTATATCTCATATTCCTCTTTAATATGTTTCAAACGCCATAATAATTGGGAGCAATTCTTGAAATCAAATAAAAAAGATCGTTAGAAGAAGATTTCTGCTTTTGGGGCCTTTCATAAATATATCCATAAGTTCAAAACCTTTTCTCACTTCCAGACGATGATTGAATAAAATCGAAAGCTTGAAAAATGTAGTTTTTCTATTATAAAAAATATAATTTATCTCGGAACCCCCTATACAATAAGTTCAAAAAGCACTCCTTTTTCTGTTCCAGTTAGGGACACATTGACCAACCCAAAAAAGTGTTACAGTTAGGGCGCTGTAATCCACTTAGGGAGCGAGGACTGTATTTTATTTGGAACTGAAGGCTGGTGATGTTCGAAACAACTTTTTTTTGGGACAATAATTTATTTACATTCATACATTTTTAAGGGTGTCGTTTTGTCCATTGTGATGTTCACTATTCGACAGTATAAGAAAATATACTCTTTTATTATAGCAAAAAGTAAACTTATTTTTAGCGAAAAAAGCGGAAACACGCAACCAAACAGACCGAAGTAATTCTGCTCGAATACCTAGGGAGCATGTTCGTCCAATACAGCAACCAAGAGCAACCGATAAACCTACCTCTCTAACAAAGGTAAAGTTATAAATTCAGCTATACAGTTACTACATTTAAATGGTGAAGGTATCGTAAGCATTAATTTTATTAAAAATGCAAAAAAAAACTTAATCTTTATTCTGACAGATTTCTTGAGATAAAAAAATGATTTTTAACAACGTTCCGAATACATTTTATTCAGCTTCGGGTAGAAATGAAAATAGACCGAAATGACTGTTCAGCCTAAATAAGATAAATACGTAATTTTTTTTTCGTCTTCAAAAATTCTACTAACGTGTGATATTACCCCATTTTAGCTTCAAATTTAATTTTTGACAATTTCATAAAATGTCCCAAAGGAAATTCTAGCCTCGTGGCCAGGTTTTCAGTCAATTACAGTTATCAAGTATAAAAATGTGTAATATGACCCCTAGGTGGGGTCAAATTGAATTTTTGATAATTTTTTCAAAATCCTTGATTACTTTGGGCCCGACTCCAACGTTTTTATATGAACCATCTGAAAGAAACCACACCTGACCATTTTTATTTCAAGGATAAAGATTATCAAGATCCCGAGGCCACGGATCGGTTCAACATCCGAAGTGAAAGAGAAGCAGCACCTAGGGCAACCAGTAGAACGACAGATAGTAGTCCTAGCGCTGCGCCGACCAGATCATTTAGCCACGGAAATAGAACTATCAGTGGTGATAGTAGTTCAAGGCCCAGGTAACATTTTTACACAATACGGTATTGTCAATACCTCAATATTTATTTAATTTGAGGTAGGCCCGACAAAAGTTTTTTTTGCATGTGGCAGCTGATTTTTTGATATGTTCTAGGAAATCGAGAATAATAGATATCTGTGGAAAAAAAAATTTATCACGAAAGTGTTCAAAACGCAAAAATCAAGTGTCAAATTTACTAAACTGGCCTAAAAATTCCTTAAAAAAAGTTTTTCGAAAATTTGATAACTTTCCTAGTGAAATTGGCCATCCACTTTTTTTACGATTATAAACCGAATATTGTCTTTCAGACAAAAATATTTTTTTAATCCGTAGGCGTCCATGGGTACTAGACTTTAGGTTAAGGGGGTGGTAGTCACAAAAACGTGGTTTTATAATTGATTTTGCGAGATAAATAAAAAAAAGAATATCTTAATTCTGAGACAAATAATACCATTGAATAAAAAGCTGTTGATTCAGTGTAATCACAATCAATATAAAGAATTATAGGATCCGCCGGAAACGGCGCTGGAAATTTAAAAAGCTATCTCCTCTCTGAGTTTTTTAGATATCAACTTAATTTTTCTTCAAACTTAACCGAAATAATAACGTCCGAAGCTGTATGATCTGATACGCCAACATTTGTATGCAGGTTGCTCGTAATCACGAAAAATCGTTTTTTTTTGTTCGAAATTTGCACTTTTTCAAAACCTATCTCCTCTCTCATTTTTTGAGATAATATTTTCAAAGTCACATATACAACTGTATATGTAACACTTGTTGTATGTAAAAAAAATGTTCGAGACCAACAAAGGAAATTTCTCTGGATCAAAACCTATAATTGGCAGGAGAATTACTTTTAATCCAGAGGAAATTGGAGCTTTTGGTCTCGAACAATTTTTTTACATACTGTACAGGGTGTAAGGTTTTTACCTTCTTTTTTCCAAACTGGTTACAAACCAGTTTGGAAAAAAGAAGGGAAAAACCTTACACCCTGTATATGATCATCAAACGTTTTTGGTTAGCTGTATGATCTGTTCTGTGAAAATCTATTTCTCAGTTTTTCTCGAGAGCGACCGGAATGAAATGTGAAAATTCGTAATAATACTTAAAATAAATTAATTTTCAGCTCTTTATTTCACAAATAAATCAATTAACCCCTAGACTCATAGAGTATTGATATCCCCAGAGGCATGGAGGCCAACTTTCTTTGGCTTGGCTTGAAGTCATATTATGGAAAAGCGTGTTAAGTGTTAGGCAATTAATTGTTATTGAATCATTGAGATAAAGGATAGACTCGATTTTATTAATTATATTAAGACAATCAAAAAATTACTTCAACTTCATTTCCGCATGGGAAAAGTGAAGTTAACTCGAACAGCTTATCCTTCTACAGAAAACCCATTACAATTATCATGATGCTAGTTAAAATAAACTTTTACTGTGAAACCTTATGCTTCCTTAACCTGCGTCTCCGGATTCAATACCTATCGGGTTGTCTATGAAACGATAATTCTCACCTCTGAAGGGTAAATTACGTGGGTAAACCATATGTCTGCGCCTTATATTTTTCGCCGCTTCTCATTTCATTAGCATTTCTCTGTTTTCAAACAAAAGAAATAAAAAAGTTCCTACACTTTTAGTAGAACATTATTATTTTTTTTAAGATGGTCAAACGAATTTTCCTAAAACTGAGTATTTAAGACCTTGCTGTTTTTAAAAAATAAATTGTGAGCTAAAGCTGATAAAGAAAAAATTTCAGAGGAAATCCAAACAAAAGTAGGATGAAATTATATTTCGAACGGCTCCATTCCAAAAAAAAAACTTTTCATCATTTTCAGAAATTAATTGCTACTCTATGGGCGATTTAGAACCTTGAACTTCAATTTCGTTTTATTTTGTCCTTTCCGGTCTTTTCAAAAAAATGATAGCCACTTTTATGGCTCTATGAGTCTAGGGGTTAAATGTGCTTTCCAACTCAGATTTTTATAGGGAATTCAACAAAGTTATTTCTCTAGCATGCTTGGAAGTATCATTTCTTGTTAACCATAAAGAAATATTAGGGTCCGATTTTATTTGCGAGAAAGTAATCAATTATGAATGTATTGTCATCGAAATTAGGCGCAATCGATTCAGTTTCGCCAAAATATTTTGATCAAAGTTATTTCATTAAATTGAGTTGATGAATAGCTTTATCACTATGGTTTGCGACTACCACCCCACAGCGACAAAAAACTTAATTTCGGCCGAATTGTACATAATTTTCGGCCAAAAATTCGCCACGAAACCCCGGACTGCTCGGAAAATCAACTTAATCTTAGTTGGTCGAATTTTGTCGCGCCTACCTTAATTTAATACCAACGTTGCGAGAACATAAAGTACAGAAGCCACTATTTTGAAGTGGGCCCAAAAATAACACCTTATGTTTTCGGAAGATTAGTACAAATCTACCATTAGCTTGATAATGAATTTTCGAAACTAAAGTTGCAAATGCTATCAAAATGAATACTTTGATATATTTAACTTGCTGTAAAAACAGTCTAAGAGCCTTAAATTCGGCAAAACTTAAAATAATGCACTTCCGGTCTTACGGTCTTATATTATACACACAGAAATTCGCTAAAATTAAAAATAAGGGGGGGAACTTTCTGGGTTCTGCTCCGATATTTCCCGTGCCTAAATATGCGAAATCCCGAAAATGTAGGGCCTATATTCATTATGATATAGGTTCATATAAAATCTTTTTTCTTATTCTTTTTCAAGCAAAAAAAATTATATGAATCCGGTCATCACTATAGATATGGCGCCTGTGACGGATAATAGCGTTGGCTGTTTAGCGTCGTGTTCCATTTCCAGGTTTATAAGGATAAAACTACAAAGTTGAACACTTTTTGACGCATTCAGAATGTGACATGATATGAGATTCGACAATTTTTAAGTTTTCATATGTTGTTTTTCGAAAGTAAATTTACTCTTCCTGTTCTAACATTTCAAAGTAGATCCGCTGTAACCGATCGCACCACAAGTATCGCCCGATCGCCTTCTGACAATAATCACGGAATCACAACTCCAAAAACATTTAATCGAAATGTGTCTGGTAGACAAACTATACATGATCCAGTACATCCATCTCGCCCCAAACCCAATAACAGACCCGAATCCTCGGCCAATACGCCTTCAAACGGTGGTGGAGGTATACTTTACAGAGATACAATTTCTGGTATTCTAGTTAAAATTCGGGTGAAACGGTTTCGTGAGAAAATTTATTTTTAGATGATAATCGAAAACGTAATATTAATTCGAATTTTTTCCTTACATTTAATTTTTTGAATTATTTTTCATCAAAATTGTTTTTGTGAAAAAAAGCTGATTTGGTATTTGCCGCGACAGATCTTACTGTGATAATCACGGAAAACCCAGAGAGATATCCCGAGACATCCGGTTACCCAAAAACTGGTATTCTCAATAAAAGGTATTTTTTAGTAAAACGTGAAATTTAATTTTTTTTTGTCTTCAATAGATTCACTTAATGCATATTTTTTATAATAAGTAAGTATTTTGATTAAGAAACATTAGTTATACAGTATAACTTATACTGTACATTTAAGTTTTGTTGGTGACAATGTTAGTTATTACTTGAAATAATTTTTAGTGAATTTCTTAAAAACAAAAAAATTAATTTCATGTTTTTACTAGAAATGCATTTTATTAAGAAAACCAGTTTCTTGTAAACCGGACGTCTCGCGATATCTCTCTGGTTCTTCCGTGTTGATTACAGAAAGATCTGTAACGAAAAAAAACCTACCTGATTTTAAATATGATATTTTTCATTTACTTTGAACTACATAATACTTCAAATTTTCAAACTTAGTTCTTCGGGATATTTCTCAGTTTCAATGAATATTTATAAAATTTCGATTTGACATTACATTTTATATCGTTTTGATTAGGAAACTAAAGATAGATTTTTTCATGAAATTAACTGAATACCATTTCGATGAAATATACGTTTAATTAAAATATAATTTCAGAGTATTTAGGCTCTCAAAATCGTGTTGGACCTGGTGGCCAACAAAACCCTGCTAATTTTTTCTCTGGCTTGGCCAAACGACTTTCTGGGAGGTATGTATTTACGTAACAAAAAATTCCCGAATTCCGCTGATTTATGAACTTTTTTTTCTGACAAGAGTAATGAATGGGGCTAGGTTATTAAGGGTCCTCAAGCAGGGCCCTCAAAAACCTAAACCCCTTCAAATTGCAGCTTATTCGATTATTATAACGCTTAACCAGATTTGACTCCATTGGAGGGCCACCCTCTTAAACGGATAAATCTAGTAATATGGCCGTGTGTATATGATAAAACAAACGGGCTCTCTTGTAACATTTTTTTGTCTGGCAGACATAACTTTTTGAATGTGACCCTTAATATTTTCTTTTTAATTCAGAAAATCGCTACGGGAAAAGAAAAGGTAATTTCATCCCAACCGTTACAAATCGCACTTTAAAAAACTAAAACTTTCATTTGAAACTCATCGTTACAAATATGATTAATACAAAAACTTAGGCGCCTCCACAAAAATCCAATTTAATGAAAGTTAAAAAATTTTAAATTTGTGCTGCGAATAAAAAACGCTCTAACAAGAAAGGAAAAACTTTGATGGCGTCTAGGTTGAAAATTATAAACCAATCGGGAGAAAATTTTATTACTTTCTTCCATAACCATTGTTTTATA
>SCLH01001985.1:0-32719 GCA_004367855.1 Oikopleura vanhoeffeni | reverse complement strand
AAATAGGCTCTAAAAAATGTAGCCAGACAAATTTTCAAAAAATAGACTGTTATGAAAGAAAACCTAGAGGAAAGAAAACCTCAGATGATTAGGATTTTTTGATATTTCTCTGAAATTTAAAATACGTTTTAGACTATATTGTCAATAAAATACAAGTTATTTTTCTAAATCCTCTAAACTTGGGCCAATATAAAAGGCAATATTGCAGGATTTTCCAATACATGTTATAACTTTATGATCTTAAAACGTAATAGAATCAAATTTCTCAGAAGTCCCGTGATTCAGGTACAGCAGAGTGCTTTTGGAAGAACAGTCTTTTTTTCAAACAGTTTGTCAATGCGACTTTATAAGGACGCACATATTCCGGACAGTTCTGCTAAAAGCACTTTACTGTAGTATTATTTATGCGTAGTGCACGAATGTGATAATCAGACCAAGCAAAATCGTTTATTTATTATTGTTAGAAAACTAACTACTATGTATTCTCTTTCAGGGGGTGGTCGTCGCATTTTTTTTGAAACACGAAAAAAGTCTAAGCGAAGAGATACTGGAGTATTTCTTAAAGTTTTATGTCATAAGACTCTCGTTTTAAGGCACTGGGCACTTTTTTTTAAATTTTGATCAGACTTATTCGGCCAAAAAATGGTCTAGTTCGGCGACCAGGAGACTTCAATAATCCGATAATGAGCCATTTTCAAGCGAAATTAGAGACCATTTTTCTCGGTAAGATCATCGTATGAATAGAATAATTAAAAGTCGGATGTGTGGTCACCGAGAAAATTGGTCTCTAATTTCGTTCAAAAATGGCTCATTATCGGTCTTTGAAGTCTACTAGTCGCCGAACTATACGTCTGCGGAATGTAAGACTACCACTATTTTGATTTTGTTGGCCGAATTAGTCTGATCAAAATACAAAAAAAATGCACAGTACCCCCTTATTACGAATTTGAAACCAACTTTTATACTTTTGGGTTAGATATATCACTTCCAAATGCATCAGTTGAATCATAACATAATCATGTTTTTTCTGAAAAGCAAGAGACTGAAAACTACAGTAAAGTGTCTTTAGTAGGACGCGTCCTAAGGATTTTGAAATTACTGTCCTTCGCAAAGTACTTTACAATTCCCTAAAAACACGCCATGGTACGATACGTATGTAACATATGTCAACCAAGGCATATTTGTAAAGTACTTTTCGTAGGACAGTACCTTCAAAACCCTCAGGACGCGTCCTACTAAAGACAATCTACTGTAGTTAGAAAACTAAAATCCCTAGTTTACCAATAATTTATTTAATACACTTCACCAATGTTTTAACTCTTATTTTTTCAAGTAATTATTCTAAAAAAATAATTCAAACTAATGTGGTTATCAAATAAAGTAAGGAGAATTTCAAAACTAAGCAAAAAAAAAATTAAGTGAATTTTAAAGTTTTATAGGTTCCCCTATTGGAACCATCATAACAATTTAGTATAATATTGAAAGGGTATTTTCATCAAATTAAAGAACAATTGCCTGTATATATGTGTGACCCCATGAATGCCAAAGTCTAAAATTACTAACTCTTTCGCTCTCAATTTTTAAAATCGACTCATTGCCCTTGATCATGATCTTCTAAATCACAGTTCATGACAGTGGAAAGAATGACTCTTTTCTTGCCCAATTTAGTTGTATTGCCAGTAAATGCAAGTTAAGTAAAACTTGAAAATAAGGCATATTAAATCTGATAAAATCAAACCTTAGTGAATTGCACAGAGTAAATGGTAAAAACCACGAAATCTGAAAATTCGGCAATCTTTAGCATTGATTTTTTTGTAAAGATATCATTTCATAGCCAAAAATATGAGCTAGAGGTAAAATGTTTTTCGAAAACTGCGGAACTGAATTTCCAAATCACGTGCCGTCGACCATTTACTCTGGAAAAAATTACAGGGCGTGTTGTTCCCTTTTTCAGAATAAATTGCCTTGAAAACGCCTAGGTAACTTTCAAATAAGAATCATCAAAAATGGGAGTTTTCTTTCTTAGCCTTTTTTAAAAATAATAAGAAACGTAATTTTGCGTAACTTTGGCAAAACAAAGACGAATAATGGAATCATATACATTTTGTAATTAGGTTCCAAATTACCGGTTCAGTACGAAAATAACCGGTTTCTTGAGTTCCAACGATGTTATTTTCTGTGAGCAGTACTGTGCGTTAATAGATTTCGACATAATATGCGACTATCAAAACTTTTTCAATAATTTATGAATTAACGGTCTGTGATTGGTTCTTAAAGAAGAGTCTTCAAAAATACTTTGATCTCATAAGACTGTTCAAAAAAATAATCGAATCTCATTGGTGAAAAACAATTTTGGGGATTCTTACTTGAAAGTTACCCTTATTAAATTTCATTATCTTTTGCATTTTACTGTCAATCCATTTAGTTAGTACGATTTAATTTACATTGATTTTTTATTAGAGGACCACGGGACCTGCAAGATAGGAGACAGCCAGGTCAACCCGCAGTGCCGGGCAGTTCTCCTCCCTCAACGGGACATCCCGCAATGTCCCCCGGTCTTGGTGATAGACCAAGTGTAGAGGGATCAAATGGAGATAAAGATACTTCAATAAGTAGCAGAACTAGTCATAATATGACACCACTCATTCCTGATAGAAGATCCAAGCCACGCTCTCTAAGGTAATTATTTACAAATATATGCATATACGAAGAACGACGTCACAATTTCATTTGTTTTTTTAGAACTCGTTTTTTGAGATTTTGAAAATAATATAAATGTTTATTTGTCACTCAATAATAAATAACAAGATAAACAGAAAATATAAAAGTTTTTCACAAATTACCTTGAATATACAAAAAATAAAACTTAAGTTTACACATTTTCATTATAATTAGTATATTTATTGTATATTCAAGGTAATTTGTGAAAAACTTTCATATTTTCTCTACTATCTAGTATAGGGTGGGAAATGCGAATTCTATTTTTATTTAGTTTCTTTTAACTAGGCTTAAAAGATGCGCTTAAATTTTTAAAACACGAAAACAAAACAATTTGAAAAAAAAGTAGCGGACAGGTGTCAAAATTGACTTTGAAATTTTTTTTTTAATTTCTCTGTTTTTTCATGCGCATCTTTTGAGTGTACTTTTAGGAATTTGAGAAAAATTTTTTTCCGATTTTTTTTTCAATTTTTTTCATTTTATCATTTTTTTCAAACACTTGTAAAATACGAAAAAAACGAAAAGTTTAAGTTGTTCACCCCTATGCCCCCCCCTGTTTTTAACATGTGCAGATGGGATTGAAATGCTGCTAAAAAGGGAATTTTATCATCGCTGCTTTTGAAAACAGCCTAGCAATCAAGGATTCTCCCCTTGTTTTGCCGCGCGAGCGATTCATTCGAAAAAAAATTTTGAATCTCCCGAAGAAAAATGCCGAGAAAAAGAATGCCGAAAGGAAGAAATTAAAGGGATATAACCAGTGAAAAACCAGACTAAATAGCGGACAAACGTTTTTAGCATCTGAATCCTAACCGATTCATTTCGAACGATAAAATTCCCTTTTTTTATTCCGGTGATTACCAGTTCACGGTTATTCGCAAAAAAAGTTTTTTTTTGTCATTTTGAGCAATTTCTATGACTCATTTAGCTGTCCAGTGATCAACCTAGGGAGCCAAAAAATATTCTACTGCATTCTACTATATATATATATTCTACTCTTTTTTTTTCAATTTCAATTTTTGACACCCGTCCGCTACATCGATTTCCAAAAAAAATTTTTCCAATTATGTATTTTTTGCTTATCTTTTCGATAAAAAGTGAACAAAAAAAATTTGCTCAAAATTCGAGTCGAAAATGATAGAAAACTAAAAAAAAATCAAAAATTATGTTTTTTAATTTTTGACCCCCGTCTGCTACATCGATTTTCAAATTTTTTTTTTCAGAAAATGTATTTTTTCAGACTGCATCTTAAAAAAATAGTTAGACGAAACTAAATACCAAGCGCCTATTTTTAAAGTGGAAAAAACCTGTTTTTCGTCAATTTCACGATTTTTCAACTTCAATTTTGACCAATAGTAACCTTTTCAAAAAAAATTTCATATATTTTTTTGAACTTCTGACAAGTTGTTTAGTCACTTGAGTCATCTAAATATATCTATATATGAAATGTCAAATCGCATTTCCCACCCTAATCTAGTATATCTTGCTATTTTTTGGTGTCCTGAAGATGCATTTGTAATGCAAAATATTCAAAAATAGAAATATATTTTTAAATTCAAATACAATTTTTTTGCTGTGTATCCATTATGATACCCGTGTTAAAAAAAACGGAATAATGGAGATATCCTTATTGAACTCATAATTAATCTTAGTATTACACTTACGCACCGACGCGTCGCGAGTGAGAAAGCTTAGGTGGTTTTTTTTATGTGAGCCGTCAGTTTTCGGGGTTCAGGTATTTGGAAACCCCATGAAACCATATATTGGAGGACTTAGAATTTTATTCCGGCAGATTAAAATTTTGAAATTTCTGCGTGGGTGGAGGATTATAGCAGGATTTCTAGAATCCGTTTTCCCAAAGTTGCTCTAATTGAGTCCAAACTTGGCATGTAGACTAGTTACGGCACCAGGAATTCTAATCTGATATCAGATTTCATCAATGACGACATTTTGGGGTCACTTTAGATGACGTCTTAGAAACTCTTTACAACTTATACAAACACGGTAACTTTATAAAAACGCGGAATAATAATTAATTCGACACGGGGAGTTTGAATCTGATATCAGAATTTACCTATAACAACATTATGAGTCAATTTGGAGAATTATTATATACAGTATGTCACATACTGTATGTGTTTTTTTTACTTGCGAAATGAAAATTGTCATTTAAGTTATTACGGCCAATTAAAAATGGTAATTAGGCGGATTTTATTTTGAAAGCCAAGCTATAGCCGATGTCAAGGGTTTGGAAATATAATCCACCTAGTGACCGTTTTTTATTGGCCGTAGTTACCTAAATGACAATTTTGATTTCGCAAGTAAAAAAAACACATACTGTAGATGATAGAGGAAACCATGATAAAAATAAATCGAGCTCGGGGAGTGATCATGACTCATAGTGACGCCATCGATAAAATCTGATATCAGATTCGAACTCCTGGTACCATAATTAGTCTACTTGCCAAGTTTGGGCTCAATCAGAGCAACTTTAGGAAAACGGATTCTCTTAAGGGGGTTGTGGGCGTAGAATGTTAGAATTGCTGGGGAAATTGCCCACTTCTCCAGCAGGTCTGGAAGGGCCGATAACTGGTTGATAAGAATAAATGAGAAACAAAAATACTGGACTTAAACCTTCTCTTTCAACTGCAAGTGAAATTTGTCGATTCTGGTCGAGGGTGACTCACTGGAGCCGGACTAAAAAACTGGGAAATATATGTTCTCTATTCACAAAATTCGTTAAATCTTGGTCAATTTTGCTTTAAATTGAATCAAACAAATATGTTCTGAAAAGTACGAATTCTCCAGATAATTTTCCGTTTCGCCCATTTAAAAAAAATCTCCTTCGGTTTTAAGGCGGTTAAAATGCAATTCAGAAAATCTGTTAATTCTCGGTCAATTTTGCTTCAAATTGAATAAAACTGACCATTTATGAAACGTATGAAGTTTTCGGATACTTTACCCCTCGCGCGTTGAAACAATAATTCTCTGTTGGTTTTTATAAGTAAAAATAGGTTCATTTGATATAATTTCTCAGCTGGTGTAAAATCTCAAGCATCGAAGAAGAAACCCGCCTACGCGCTAGGTCTTCTGCTGTATGGGCAGAAAACACGCATCAACAGCGTGATTCTCAACAGAAAATTTCGACAAGCCCATTGATTGGACGATGTTATACTAATCTTTCGCGGAGCCCAAGTCTAGACAATCGAAACTTTTTTTGTTCAATGCTTGCATTCTTTACACCAACAACCCCCTTAAGGGAATTGTGGGTGCTTCCAGCAATGTGCTGGGGAAAAATAAGCCGTTTTTTAAACTCAAATACCTTTCGTGAGAATTGAGTGAACGTTTATTTTTCCAATTGTATATTGTAATCCGTAACCTTGAGAAGTCAAAAATTTGATTCATTTTTAGAAAATATTATCACATCAACCTTTAAATGCATAAAACCTACATAAATATGTAATTGCTGGTATTTCTTCCATTGAAGTATACCGTCATATCCACGTATCCAAAATCACATAATGCCGATATTATTGGTCAGAAAAAAATTCTTCTTACAATCGTAACTAAAAATATTTTATAAATTCATCTTAGTTCGCCGAAAATTATTTTTGAAAATTTCCTTGCTATAGTTAAATATAGGCAAAATGTACATTTATTTACAAAAAAAAGTATAACTCACGAACGGTACATGCGATTTCTTTTCTCTTTTTCATAAATCACTCTCGATTATCTTATCAAACTTTTTGACTAAAAAATTTTTTAATTATTTTATTCATATTTCTCGCAATCACTATTTCATGCTGATTCAATGCGCGCCATTATTGCATAGATTAGATTTATTTCATGCTTAGATTTTTTCTAAGTATTTTTTTCAAATGAAGTCAAAAATAACGTTTGCTTTAATTTAACCACTAAAACTTCAAAATATCACCTTGACGTAAGCCAATTTTCTGATCGTGTTTTCGTGGCTTTCTCTTGATCTTACTTTCGAACAAATCGAAGCACATTTTTTTCGGAAATTTTTTCGCGTGACCTTCAAAAATTTATATTTTTGATTTGGGGTCGAAATTTGAAAAAACGCTTCTAGAGGAGTTTCTATTTGTTATGTGCTAGTGTTAGCTGGAATTTGAGTGGATTCCAAAATATAACCTAGGAGGAGATAGATTTTTGGTGAAAAAAAATGCTAAAAATCGGTAGTTTCTGCGATTTCTAGCAAAACTGAGGTGATTTTTTGAAAAAACGCTTCTAGAGGACCTAAGTTTATAGGTCATACGGGATATGTTCATAATTTGAGCTGATTCAAAATAAACCCTGGAGGAGAGATTTTGAAATTTGGTCGAGGGACACTAGTACTGGTAACGTATCTCAGAGTGTATCGGAACAAAAAGTTATTTGCCAATGGTTAGGGTCAGTACCGGGAGATTTATCTGCAAAACTAAACCCCTCAGCACTAATTCTTTTGAGTTTATATGGTTAATCTTTCTCAAAAAAAATGATTTCACCATGAAATTTTTTTTTGGAGCCACCTGGTGGTCACAATGTGAGTATTAAAAAACAAACTTTTGGGCTTTGTAAGGCGCTTTTAAGTTGAATACTTATTTCATTTGATGTTGTTATGACACAGATCGCGCCACAAAAACATTTAGCTATACATGACGAAAATTTTTTTTTTAATTTTTTATAAAAAAATTTTAGAAAATTTTTTTCGGTCATTTTGATGGAATTTTGATGAAAAAATGCGTAGGCGGAACAACCGAAAACTCAATTTGATTTTAGCTAACATTCTCTGCCGCCAAATTTTATTGTCTTTTTCGACGTAAAATTTTATTTGCTATCAGATAAGCATAATTTTAGGATTGAGCAGGCATGAGCACCTACTTCAATCGGCAATTTAAAGTAAAAAATGCAATTTTACGAAATAGAAATTTTTCGAAAAATTTTTTCTCTATTTTCAAAAAATTCTCCTTAAAATTATGCACCAGTCACCGATCACAAATCGTTAATAAACTACTTAGTTTAAAAGTCGATTTTACGCCCGGTACTGACCCTAGGTATGGTCCATACCCTTAAGAGAATACCGTATGGTGGTTCCTACATTTTCTGCAGTTGTTTCGTCATAAAAATGCACCAAATCAATTGTTTATGGTTTGAACGCATAAAACAACCAAATGACAACAAAAAACATTTCGAAAATTTTGCGTTTTTTGGATTTTTTTCTAAGTATTTTTCTTAAAATTATGTTCAAAAATAACGTTTGTGTCAATTTGCCCACTAAAACTTCAAAATATCGGGTTGACGTAAGCCAAGTTTCTCTTCAGTGTTTCCCCAGCTTTCTGTTGAACCTACTTTCGAAAAATCAAAGCGCATTTTTTTTTGGAAATTTTTTCACGTGACCTTGAAAAATTCATATTTTGAGTTTGAGGTCGAAATTGCAAAAAACGCCCCTGAGAAGTTTATATTTGTTTTGAACCAGCTTTTGCAAAAATTTGAGCTAATTTGCAAATTTAACCTGGGAAGAGATAGATTTTGCGTTATGTCTTCTTGTTTCGCTTCTGTGTCACGGAGTGTAAGCAAACAAAAATGTTTTGGCACATTTTTGACGCAAGCTGAAGGCTAGTTCTACAAACTGGCTAATCTGAATTATAGCCTCGAGGCCCTGTTTGGCTAATATGTTATCGGGAAAATGTCAAATTAGGAACCACCATACCTAGCGTGTCCACCATTAATATCGACTTATAGAAATAATGGTTGGATTCTTCTAAAACTTCTTGGGGGTGTATAATATATGTCTAAATGGAAAAAAAAATGGTCCTCACGTGATCAAAATATAGCGATTTTTCGTTTTTTCAGTATTTAATTAATGTAAAACAAATGCAAAATCGGCAGTTTTTGGGTCAACGCCACTTATTAATGAAATTAACATACTTTTTCTAAAAAAAATAAAAATTTTCGAAATTTTGATTTTTTGGCTCCCAAACCTCGATTTTTCAACAAAAAAAACGTAAAAGTTCGGAAAAAGGGATGCCCGTTTGATCCGACAAAAATTATTTTATTATCAAAATGACCGCCTTGTTGAACTTAGTTATCACCAGTTTTTTGGTACATATATCTCAGTGTTTTTCTACAACTGGAAAAAACTATTTTGCTAAACAATTTTTTGCAGACGTTTCAAACAATTTAAAAAAAACCTCGAAAAAATTCGAAATTTTTTTTTTAAATTGTCTAGAACGGCTGCAAAAAAATTTTTCCAGTTGTAGAAAAATACTAAGAAAAAAAAATTTCCCAAAAAAGTGTAATATGACTAGGGTGCGCACCTTGCTATTTGAATTTATGTGCCAAAAAACTGGTGTAACTAAGCCACCGAGGCGGTTTATTCGATAATAGAAAAATATTTTACATACAAAATTATTTTTTCAAAAATCATAATTTTAAAAATTAGGATTCGAAAATAAAAATTATCAATTTCGATCTATAAATTGTTCATAACTAGGGTGCGCAGCCGGGAACCCTACAGACTGAACTAAAACTGCTGCTAAACATTTATTTGCTATCGGGGGTAATCGCCACCGAAAAAGACGATTCCGAGCAAAGAAATTTTTTTTTGGGCCATCTAGTGGTCAGAAAGTGAGTTTCTAAAACCCTCATTTTCAGCACTAATTTCGTTTTTGAGCATAATCAGCTCATTTTTTTTGTTTCTTCTGGCAAGGATCGTACTCACATAAAAATTTATTATTTTCTGAAAAAATTTTTTTTGAAAAATAAATATTCGATAATTTTCGAGAGAATATTTCGTCATTTTGACCAAAAAAATGCGTAGGCGGAACACTTTATAAGCTGAAAATATTTTGGCCAATACTTATGATACTTAATTTTATTTTTCATTTTATGCAGAATTCACAAACTTTCAAGTGCGCATAGTGAGAACCATGCGGAAGACTGCGGAAAAATTGCAAATGCCGATTTAATATTTGACCGTTCATTTTCCCTGGCAGATGTCCAAAAAAACTATAAAAAATATTTCATTTAATTTCTTCGTAGTTTTCTGTTCCAGATATTTTTTCCGTTTTGGTTCTCATTATTTTCATTTAAAAATTATAATTTGACCGCTGCGCACCCTATTCATAACATTTATAAAAAAAAATGGTTTATAACATTTAACTATGGAAAATGAAGTCACTCAACTCGAAATAGTGCCAAAAAACGGTTAACTTCAACTTATATAATATAACACAATTTAAGTATCTATAAAAAGGATTTTTGTATTAAATTTGTTAAAAAATGAGCCCCTTATCGGCCGAAGGCCAATTAAGGGGGTATTTTATGTTTTAAATTTAATTTTGTTGAAAAATGAGCCCCTGATCGCCCGAAAGCCGATAAAAGGGGAATTTATGTTTTAAATTTTTAAACTTTTTTGAAAAATGAGCCCCAAATCGGCCGATAAAGGGAGATTTCATGTTTTTAATTTATTTGTGTTGAAAAATAAGCCCCAAATCGGCCGATAGAAGGCGATTTTATGTTTTTCAATTAATTTTGTTGAAAAATGAGCCCCAAATCTGCTGAAGGCCGATTAAAAAGGGATTTGATGTTTTTCATTTAATTTTGTTGAAAAATGAGCCCAAAATCGGCCGAAGGCCGATTAAAAGGTGATTTTATGTTTTTCATTTCATTTTGTTGAATAATGAGCCCCAAATCTGCTGAAGGCCGATAAAGTACGACATTATATTTTCAATTAAATTTGTTAAAAAATGAGCCCCAAATCGGCCAAAGGGGATTTTATGTTTTTAAATTTAATTTGTTAAAAATGAGCCCCAAATCGGCTAAAGGGGATTTTTTGTTTTGAAATTAAATTTGTTAAAAATCAGCCCCAAATCGGCCGAAGGCCGCTAGAAGAGGATTTTATGTTTTTCATTTGATTTTGTTGAAAAATGAGCCCAAAATCGGCCGAAGGCCGATTAAAAGGGGATTTTATGTTTTACATTTAATTTTGTTTGAAAAATGAGCCCCAAATCGGCAGAAGGCCGATGAGAGGGGATTTTATGTTTTTAAATTCGAAAACTTTCTTCAAATTTAAATATTTTCGCGAAAAAATAAATTTTCTTTACCATTTTAAATTTTCTTAAAGATTTCTTTGTTTTAAATTTGACAATATTCTCACAAATTTTGCAATTTTTGAGAAAATTGTCGAGTTTTTGAGAAAATTGTCAAATTTCTATAAAATTTGTTAATTTTCATTCAGAATTAGATAACTTTTTCTAAAATTGAAAACTTTCCTGAAAATTTGGCAATTTTCTGCTCATTTCTCAACAAAAATTGAATATAACATAAAATCCCTTTTAATTGCCCGTCGGCCGATTAAGGGCTCATTTTTTAACAAATTCAAAACATAATATCCCCTTTTATCGGACTTTCAACAAAATTTAATGAAAAATATACAGGGTGTAAGGTTTTTACCTTCTTTTTTCCAAACTGGTTACACTTGATTTCCGCCGTTTAGTTTGGAAAAAAGAAGGGAAAAACCTTACACCCTGTAAAATCCACTTTTATCGTCAATCGGCCGATTTGGGGCTCATTTTTTCACAAATTTAATGTAGAAATATAAAATCCCCTTTTATCGACTTATTTTGGGCTCATTTTTCACAAAATTAAATTGAAAATATAAAATCCCCCTTTATCGGCCTTCGGCCGATTTTGGGCTCATTTTTCAACAAATTAAATAAAAAACATAAAATCCCCTTTTATTGGCCTTCGGCCGATTTTGGGCTCATTTTTTAACAAAATTAAATAAAAAACATAAAATTCCCTTTTATCGGCCTTCGGCCGATTTTGGGCTCATTTTTTAACTAAATTAAATAAAAAACATAAAATCTCCTTTTATAGGCCTTCGGCCGATTTGGGGCTCATTTTTCAACAAAATTATATAAAAAATTTAAAATCCCCTTTTATCGGCCTTTTGCCGATTTGGAGCTCATTGTTCAACAAAATTAAATTAAAAACATAAAATCCTCTTTTACGAGCCTCAAAATTACTAAATGAAAAGAGAGGGGTTCACATTCCGTGTTTATTTCGAATTCTTAAAGATTTTAACGGTTATATTTTTCAAATTTTTTAAGTATCAAAAAAATTTTTGCGGGCGTTTTGGCCAATTTCAGAAAATGAAAAAAAAACTAATTTTTTTCCTACCAAATTTTTCAAATACTTGGAAAAAATTTGAAAATCTGAAACTTCAAAAAAAAAATTTTCATAAAAACTAGCTCAGCCTACCTCAGTGACGACATTCATCATCACCAGAATTGATGTATGCAACACTCAAAAAAAATCTAGCTTTGGGGCTAGGTTGGGAGCCAAAAAAACCCCCCCTAATCCTGGCTTTTAAAATAGATGATCCGCATTTTTAAAGGTAAAACATAGTGAAAAAAGTTACCAACAACCATTTAACATTTTCACCTCGGTATAATCCTCCATCCACGAAGAAATTATAAAAATTTTAATCTGCCGGAATACGCGGAATAAAATTATACGTCCGCCAATACAGGGGGGCCCAATATTGCCGAATTTAACCTACGCAAAATCACCATTTTTAGATAAAATAATTCCTGTTATATAAGCCCCCAGTACAAAAGGGGTGCCCCATATTGCCGAATTTACCAATATTGCCGAATTTTTTTGCCAAAAAACTTTCGGCAATATTGCTGCCCCTGTATATGGTTTTATGGGGTTTCCAAATACCTGAACGCCGGAAAACTTACGGCTCACATAAAAAAAACCACCTTACCAAAGGATTATCTTCGATATTGTATCTAATGAGATCGCTTGTCGGAAAAATCAGCCGCAATTATTGTTTTCTTTGAAATTTTGAGCTTTTTAGTTGAAAAATGGAGAAAACAAAAATACTAGTACTTTCATAAATAGTAAATTTTTCGCAATGTTTAAACATACCGCCGCCTTTAACTTTGTATAGCAGCACTGACTTTTTTAAAATCACATTGTTAATAAAAATTTAAGGTTCACTTGGTCCATGAAGACAACCAGTTCGATGGACGCTTTCGACATGATTAAAGAAATAATAAAAGTAAGTCCCGTGTTGTTCACATGTTTGTTTTCTGTTAGAAAATGAATTTTTTAATTACCTGATGCTAACTTTTATGAAGGTCCTGCAACAAAATGGGTGCGATTATGAACAACGAGAACAATTCCTTTTATTTTGTGTTCACGGTGATGGTAGAGAACATAATGTTGTACAATGGGAAATGGAGGTAATTATTAAAAACATTTTAGATATTACCCCAAAAATTCATTGCAAGATTTTAAGAATTTTGGTGTAAAATTTCGAAATATGACCCGAAAATAATTTTATTTCAAGGTTGTTTTTGTCAACTAATAAAATTAAAATATGTCCTTCAAATTAAATTCTTCACAGTATCTTTATTTAGGTTCTGGTATCAAATATATCAATTTGACACCAAAAATCCTAAATAAAATGTTGAAATGAAATTTATTTTAATTATTATTTTAGAAAAATTTTTAAATTTAATTTAAAAGTACTGTGTTTTCTGTCAAAGCGGACAAAACCGGGTAAGTCTAAGGTAGCTTCGAAATCCGGGTTTGTCCGCTTAATCAGAAACCACAGTAGATACTTCCACGTTGTGGCATGTTCAGTACCACAAAATACTTGAAAAGCAGACAATATAAAATGTTTTATAATGACCTGAATATGTTCAAAACTGTACGGACGTTTTTGATCCAAAATATAAACATATTTGGCTGAGCCACAACAGACGAACCGTATGAGATACCAAAAACCGTTTTTTGCATTCAACTGGAACCTAAAAAAGCTCTTGTCAAATTTATTTTGCTCCACCGGTTAACCGGTAATTCAAGGTTTGAACCGGTTATTTTTGGTTTCTCTTAATTAATACAGTTTATTATTACACACAAATACCTGCAAAACATGTTATATCGGTTAAATTTCATGGAGAAAATTTTTGACATCAATAATTTTGAAATTTGACATTCAACTACTTCCGGTTTTAGCGACAAATAATGACTCATCTTCGAAGAATTAAATTTTGACATTATGAAAATGCTCACGAAAACTTGAATTTTTCTTTTTCAGTCATTATTCTTAGAATTTCTGCTAGTTTCATTTCCTACCCATATTGGGTCATTTCCGGTCATTGAAAATATCGAATTTTGAAACTTTTTGTAAAAAACTCGAAAAATTTTCGAAAACAATTTAGACCTGATCTTTTTTAGTTTATAGTTGAATGCAAAAAACGTTTTTTGATATCTCATATGGTTCGTCTGTGGTGGCACAGTCAAAGTTGGTAAAAAAAGTTACCTTATATAAATTATAAAAAAATTTATAATTGTAGAAATGTTTTAGTACTTTTTTGCTTTATTTCTGCAATTATGAAACTTTCTATAATTTATATGCGGTTGTTTTAATGTTTACAATAAAAACATCAGTAAATTTAAATCACGAACTTGTATTTATTTCATATTCGACAACATTTTGAATAAAATTAAAATTCAGGTCATATTTTAAAATTTGACACCAAAAATTCGGAAAAAATCTTACCCACTTCAAAAAGCGTTCAAGATGATTAAATTTTTCTAACTTTGAAATTAAGGTGTGTAAATTACCACGTCTGAGTCTAAATGGTGTTCGATTCAAACGAATTTCTGGTACAAGTTGTGCATTCAAGACCATTGCCTCCACTATTGCTGATAAATTGAAACTCTGAATTTAACTCCTTCGCACCACTCTTCTAACCACTCACTAAATGGGGGCAGATCCGGAGTGCGGGATTCGGATCCCGACTCGGGATCCCGATCCCGTTTCAGAACACTGGATCCGGTGTCCCTCACCCGGCGATAAATTATTGTGATATTATTCCCCGACCAATATTAAACAAAAAAAAGAACTGTAAATAGTTCCCGAACAAAAACCACACACACCCGAGTATTAAATTGAGGTTCGAAAAAATTGAGGTTTCTACAAAACAGAAAAATAATGTAAAATTTCCAGTACTTTTTATTACTTGGTTGGGTACTTCTCTGCCACATCGTGGAAGCCAAATGAGTACTTTGCACTCGAGATTAAAGAAATATAATTTAATAAAAATTATCCAGGAATTTGTTGCTGGAGATAATATTTTTGGGGCCAATTTCAAAAAAATTCGATTTTTCGACAAATATTTTTCGAAAACGTTATTTAAACTGATTCAAAAAACACAGGCAAAAACTTAGGTTACTTTTAGTGAAAAAACTTCCTGCTAATCAGAAACTGGTATTTCTCACAGCAGATGTTACCACAATTTAAGGCGGTGGTATCTTTTGTTGAAATATGAAAAAAATTGTTGCGTTTTTATGCAATTTTATATAATAAATCTATGTTAAAGGTACCGTCGCCGTAAATTTTTGATAGAGTAAAGAGCACTTTTTTAGCCCCTCAAAAAGGCAAATTTTCGCTGATTATCGGTAAGCCGGTAGACCTTGAAAATCTAACAAAAACATCTGAGGTTAAAATTTGGTTGGCTTAACAATCCAAAAACTGTTTGTTAATACCTAGTACGGTTTTTAATGGAGAAGGGGGGGGGGCGTGCCTAAAAAAAGTTACCTAACGTTTCTCGCTTATGTTTTTTACATCAGTTTAAATGACTTTTTTAGAAAATGTGTGTCGAGAAATCGAAATTTTTCAAATGCTCTCAAAAATATTATTTGGAGCAGCAAATGTCTCATGTAAAGCTGCACTGTATTGATTTCAAAACTCATTGTTTTTCCTCCGATGCGGCAGACATCCCCTTGAACTGTTGCGGGTTAAATCTTTTTAAAGGAACTCAAAGAAGGTGCGGATTTCAAAAATTACTTTTTGTAATAGCCCCAAATATTTTTCGATCCCTATTTAACTTGATATTCATCTTCTTTCAAAATGATTATTTCACAAAAATACTTATTAACTGTCCGGCGGGAAATTATACCCGGTTTTATGAAATTCAAAATAAAAACTGGGATTTTAACCTTAAAATTCGTACTGAGAGTTTGTTATAAAGTAAATTACGGCGAAATGCATATTTCATGAAATTTGAATAAAAAATCTTTCTCTCAATTAGTTTTAGAGATTCAGGAGTACGAAGGGTATTTTTAACAGGGTAGTGTTACATTTAATAGTAAACGCCTTTTTATTATTAGAACTGTTAATTTCCAGGCTTTTGATCGTCAAATATAAAGAAATTGTTAATGCCAGTAATTTTTTGTAATCAACCAAAAATATATCGGATGACGTTTTCACCTGAAGATTAAAAATGGTACGCGCAGAGATTTTTCGGTGTAGGTATCTTTAGCATGGACAATTTTTCTAATTTTTTTATAAACAATTAAAAATGACATGCCAAAGATACGACCGTCAAAATTTTTACTGTAAATTATTCGAAATTTATATTTTGATAGCCTTTGTAAACGACTCGAAATTTTTGCATTGGCGGGATTTTTTAGGACCAATAGCAAGCGTGATTTAGTTCGAACTCCTATCTCGGAGATGGCGCGACGGATTCTCAAAATTTAAAAGGGAAGTCCTAGGTCCTAAAGGTTTCTGTCGGATATTTGGTATACCGAAAAACCTGGTCAAATCTTAAATTTTCGGTTTTTCCTGTGACTACCCTTTGAAATTTTAGGTTTCCAACTAAATCACGTTATTAACTTAAAAAAAATCCCACCATTGTATCTTTTTTAAGTGAGAAACATCACACTGTATAAAATTGTTAAAAATGATATTTTTCGCCGGGCATTAACCTAATCTTGTTTTAATTGAACTTGAACAGGTCATAAAGGGAGCTGCTTTTCAACTAACTAAAAAGTGCCTATTTCATTTGAGCCATTTTTTCGCAAAAATGTAAAAAATTATGTTGCGAAAAGCCTATCCTTTATAAATGTAACACTTACAACCGTAAAGTAAAAATTACATTATGATACGAGATCATTTTTTGATTTTGGATTTTTTTCGAGAAATATGACTGGCTTCTAATTTTGAACAGACCTATTGAAAATTAACCGGATTATATCGATTAAGGTCCGTATAGACGCAATGTGATTGGTTTAGACTTGGCCAAAAATCTTTAAAAAGTTCATAAGAACTTTAAAAATTTATATTAAAATAAAATAGCTTCTTTAATTTATTTTTCTAATAAAATTTTAAATCGACTGATTCTGCGGCAGTGGTTGACCAGACTGTGTTAATCGCTAGTTAACTGATTAACCACTGTTCCGATATAACTGATAAATTAAAGCAATCTTGAGCAATTTTTTTATATCAATTGTCAGGTCGTTTTTTTAGGTAGGACCACTTAAGGGGTATCTGTTCTTGAGAGACCAGACTAGATAGCGACAAACGGTTTGTTGCATCTGAATCTTAACCGAATTTAAAAGGTGAAATTATTTATTATTACGGTGATTACCGGTTCACCGGAATTCGCAAAAAATCGGTTTTTCGGTCATTTTGAGCAATTTCGATGACTGATTTCCGGTCACGTGATCAACCTAGGAAGCCAAAACATTTTTCTACTGCATGTTTTTTCCGAGGTTACACATGTAGAAACCATTTGTCGCTATCTTGTCTAGTTCTCCCAGTCGAAATCATAAGTGGTCCTACCTAAAAAAAACGACCTCAGTGTTATTTGTTCGAAAAGGTAATGTCAAATATTTTCAAAAAAAATCCTCTGTTGTATATATGTCTATTAGGAAAAAATAGGCGAAATTTTTAAAAGCAGTCTAAGGCCGGGTTTTTGATCAGTCAAACCGATGTTTGCAATTTGGAATCGGCATACACAATTTTTCGAATATTTTGTTTCATATAAGGTTGTTTTTTTCATGTGAGCCGTAAGTTTTCCGGCGTTCATGTATTTGGAAACCCCATGAAACCATATATCGGCGGACTTAGAATTTTACTCCGCGTATTCCGGCAGATAAAAATTTTATAATTTCTGCGTGGATGGAGGATTATAGCAAGATTAAGAGACTGATTATGGTACCAGCTCGATTTATTCTTATCATGGTTTTCTCTATCATCTATATAATAATTCTCCAAAATGACTCATAATGTTGTTATAAGTAAATTCTGGTATCAGATTCAAACTCCCTGTGTCGAATTAATTATTATTCCGCGTTTTTATAAAGTTACCGTGTTTGTATAAGTTGTAAAGAGTTTCTATGACGTCATCTAAAGTGACCCCAAAATGTCGTCATTGATTAAATCTGATATCAGATAAGAATTCCTGGTGCCGTAATTAGTCGACATGCCAAGTTTGGACTTAATCAGAGCAACTTTGGGAAATCGGATTCTAGAAATCCTGCTATAATCCTCCACCCACCCAGAAATTTCAAAATTTTAATCTGCCGGCATAAAATTCTTAGTCCGCCAATATATGGTTTCATGGGGTTTCCAAATACCTGATCCCCGGAAAACTGACGGCTCACATAAAAAAACCACCAAAGTTTTGACTGGCTATTGGACTACAGAGTTATTTTTCGATTTCCGATATTTTACTGTTTTTCCAACGCAACGGCGGTTTTCGAGAAACCGATTATTTCCGATAAAACTGGAAATAAAAAACGGCCCTGCAATATCCTGTAAAAACTTATTATATGACCTGAAATATCAGCAAGATCGTATGTGCTAATTCAGACTCAAACTTCGTTTTTACTGATCCCAGGAAATCGGACACTAAGACATTTGTCTAACACTTTAGTGTTACGGTTGACCCTGCCCTTTCAGCCACATACTGACGTAAGTAAAATTATTATGTTATCTAAGCAGGCGACTTAAACTTCTAAAATCTGTCATTGCGAGGTACTGAGGTCGAAAATGCACCTTTTCCTGTTTGTCTGGTCATTTTCGATGTTGGATATCTTTTTATCATTTTTTATTGGCAGAGTTGCGTTTTAAAACCGACTCACCTCAATCATCAACTCTTGACCTCATTCAGCCACCAATTATCATTTAATCAATTTTTCAAGCGTTTATGATTGAATACAATTGTAGTTCTAGATTTGAAGCTTGAACAAATTATATTTAAAAGGCCAAGGGCTGATGATCGATATATCCAATACGGTTCATTATTGTCGGACCAAAATTCTTTTTGGAAAAAGTAATGTTCTGTTTTTTAGAACGATATTTTATCTCGGTGAGATAGCGCAAAGTAGCACATACGATTTTTTTTGTAATTTTAAGGCAGCAAAATTATGTAATATGACCCGCAACGGTGTCGAATGTAATATGATCCCTCATTGGTTTCAGATTTCATTATTGACATATTTTGGGTTTGTTGATCCAGATTTTTCAAAAGGATAATTTCTTGGAAAAACGGAACCAAAATTTTCCAGAAGTTCCGAGCTATCTAACCGAGATAAAATACCGAAAACCGAACCAGTTATTTTGAACCAACCAGGAATTGCGAGATGAGATACGGCAATATTTAGCGTTTTTGCCATTTTGATAAGGTAGCTTTTTTAGGTTGAAATTTTGTCAGCTATCCAATGCAAAAAACCGTTTCTCCATACCTACTACGTTTTTTGCTGGACAGGGGTGGTTCACCTAAAAAAAGCTACCTTATGACACGATTATCTTTTTTGCCCTACTCTACTGTTTATGTGAGAATATATTCATATTGTAAACCCTAATTCTTTTGGTTAAAAACGATACGATTGATCTTCTTCAGTTCAAATTAATTAACGTTTATTTATTTCTTTACGGCTGGTTCCGTCACCATATATGGAGATATGTCCAAATATATGGATTATATCCTCCTTTCAGACTTTGGTTAAGATCCCGGCCCTGTGTGGTAACGTAGTGCAAAATGGTATGTGAGTGAGTTAGTTTGGCCAGCTAGTTACCACACAGGGCCGGGATCTTAACCAAAGTGTGAAAGGGGGATATCCTTTTTAAAACCGAAGCACAAAACGACAGGTTTTTGAGATATTTGAAATAACTGGGATAAGTTGTAAAAAATACATTTCTAAGAAGCTTTCGATTTTTTTCAGATTGTGTTAAAAAGTGCGCATTTGTGTGTAGCTAGAATGTCGCAAGTAACTTCATGTAAATTTGCCAATAATGGGATCGGATTGATTGGAAAATTAAGAGCCCACTATTATTTTTTGGGAACGTCCCTCCTCTCCAGCAAAAACTGTAGTATGCAGCATACTGTATGCATCAAGAAACGTTTTTTGCATAGTAAAGCAAATCAAACTTTAACCTGGGATTTTTTTTCGATTTTCACGCGTCACTGCCGAAACCTGCATTTTGCCTATTTCACAGGTAAACAAACTGCTCTCTACTCCACAAGGTGGTGTAAGGTGTAAAAAATAAATATTGCCAAAAGTTTTCTTTAGCGAAGTTATCCCGATGCTTGTACAAAAATTCTCCTCTGTTACCTACTACGGGTTTTGCTTGACATGAAGGAGTGCCTATAAAAAGGTAAAATAACAAAATCAGTAATTTGGCAATCAATTCGAAGCTCATTATTGCCAAATTAGCATGAGGCTAAATGTGAAAATGCTAGCTATTACCAACTGCCCTCTATTTTAAGGAAATCAAAAACTTATAATAAATGTTGTTTTTTTTCTTATTCAAATTCTGTATCTCGAAAACCAAAAAAATGTTTCTATGTATTGATACTTACAATAATACAAATAAATCGTTATGTTTCCTCCATGAAGTTTTATAATCTCATATTTCACCTGCAATTAAGGGAAACAGTCGAAAACAAGTAAATTATTACAGAAGAGTTTTTAGCAGGGCGCGTTCTACTGATTTTAAGCGTACTGTCCCAGGAGAAGTACACCACATTCTCAAACGTCCTGACACCTATGATTTCAAAATTTTTGTCAGGACGTTTGAGAAGGTGGTGTACTTTACAGAACCATACAAAGTTACCTTGGCATGATACATATTATATGTCACATACGTATCATACTAAGGTATCTTTTAATGGTTTTGTAAAGGACTTTTATTGGAAAGGTATTTTGAAAATTAATAGGATGCGTCCTACTAAAATAAATCTACTGTAAATAAATAATGTACGTGTCAAAAAGCCTTGCTCCTGCAACTATCAAATTTTATCAAAAAATTGGTAAGGTGATTATTTTGTAGGTCATAACCACCGCTATCAGCCAATGCCCGGCTCTAGAGAATGCTTTTGATGTGTACTTGGCTTAAAATCTACCGTCGAGAGTTTTTCACTGGATTCCGGATTCTTTAACAACATGTCACATTTTTCCTTGTGATTTCAGTTTATGCTTTAACTCACCTTCGCCAATCAAAACGTTTGAAGTTACAAACACGTAGGTGTTTACAAAAATTTAAACTGTTAATCAGTTTCGAGCAAAAAACTAAATTGCAAGCAAAAATGTGACGTGCTAAATTCAACAAAAGTCTTCCAGTATTGAATCCAGCAACTCTGTCAAGGTAAAAGTTGGGCTTATTCTCAAGCATTCCCCAGAATCACTGATAATTAAATTATATGACCTAAAACATAATCACCAAATACGCCTTGGTAATGGATGATAAACTGACGAAAACAAATTTCACCAGGTTACCGAGCTCATTTTTTCATATCTAAAAGCTGTTGGTCATGCTGATTTACTAAATATGATTTGTGTATATTATTAGGCTACATTTTAGAATTTTTCTCCACTAAATAAAATACGCATTAGAAGATTAAAATTTGAAGATTTTATTATTTGGTATTTAAGAAGCAGTTGTTAAAAATGTCAATGTTGTGCAGTAAGATCTACAGTAGATTATGGTTATAGGGATATGTCAATTAGTTAAATCGTTATAATATACTTTAGGTGGTTTTAGACATTTATTTTTTGGATAGGTTCAACAGACTTTCATCATATCGTTCTTAGAACTAAGATGCACAAAATGATAGTTTTTGAAATGAACATGATTAATTTCAAATAGACGAGATATAAATTCCAATCCCCGAGTCCAAAAAATAAAGTAATTGATTCGTGGAATTGTAAGTGATTTGTTCTCATTACTCAAAAATTCCAAGGTCATTGAGAATGTGATACATCAGTAATTTCTGGAATCAGATTTTCAGTTTTCGAGAATATATGATACCAACAACGTTTTGGAAATTTTAGCTCAAACCCCTATCGTTTGGTGCATCATATTGACAAAAAACAATTTGCATTTTAAATCGTAACCGCACTTTTTAAGCCAAAAATCGCCTCTTCGTAATTGTTAAACTAGAATTCTAGATAATATTTTTCAACGCGTCTCTACGAGTTAAGTATGTTCTAAATGTTGTCCTCTTAAGGGGGTACTGGTCGCTGGTTTTATGAGGCATTTGGGGCTTTGAAATGTTCCAAATTGATTTGGGATGATAACAAGTGTACTACCGACCAATTATCAAAAAATTTTTTTCGAAATTTTCGTGTTTTTTCAATTTTTTCAAAATGAAGTTCAAAAAAAACGTTTGCTTTAATTTAACCACTTAAAACTGAAAATTTCACCTTGACGTAAGCCAACTCTCTGATCAGTGTTTTCGTGGCTTTCTTTTGATACTACTTTCGAAAAAATCGAAGCACATTTTTGAACGGAAATTTTTTCACGTGACCTTCAAAAATTTATATTTTGAGTTTGGGGTGGAAATTTGAAAAACGCTTCTAAAGGAGTTTCTATTTGTTATGTATCTAGTGTTTGCTCGAATTCGAGTGGATTCCAAAATATAACCTAGGAGGAGATAGATTTTTGGTAGAAAAAATGCTAAAAATCGGTAGTTTTCTGCGATTTCTAGAAAAACTGAGTGATTTTTGAAAAAAACGCTTCTAGAGGACCTTAGGTCATAAGTCATACAGGATATGTTATAATTTGAGCTGCTTTCTAAATAAACCCTGGGAGGAGATAGATTTTGAAATTGGTCGAGGGCATCTTGTACTGGTAACGTATCTTGAGTGTATCGGAACAAAAAGTCATTGACCAATGGTTTTGACAAGATTAAGGGTAAGATCTACAACATGGCTAATCTTAATTGTCCCATAGTTTCTCGGTTAGGCTGATTTCTCATCCGGAAAATCAATTCCAGCGACCAGTACCCCCTTAAGGGAGTATATCTGGCAAATTCGACATATTTCACGATGATATATTCGAAACTAAAAGCGTATGAGCAAAACCGAAAAGCTAATTTGTAGATCTATCCTTAATCTGGCGAAAAAGTACACCTAAATATTTTTGATCATTACACCAATAGGCACAGTATCGTACAAGGTGACATTTTCCAAACTGCAAAAACTATCTCCTCCCAAGGTATATCAAATCAAGCTCAATTTTCACAGATCACGTAACGGTAGTATGCCAATCTTTTAAGACGAGCTTTTATCGATCCGCGACTGAACAATTCTAGAACGCCAAATAACCGACGATTTTTCACAATTTCAGACTTCAAAATCTATCTCCTCCTAGGAATATTTGCAAATGGCTCAATTTTTACCAAGTATTCTCCAGAACATTTGTAAGAGATTAAGACGAGCTTTCGCAATTTCCAGCTTAAACTCGAAATATGATTTTTTGGCTCATTTTCGAAAAAATTGCCCGAGAAAAAGAAGTGACTGTCGATATTGAAGTTTCAGTGGAAAAGGTTCAAGGTCCGTTTAAAACAAATTACTTAGCTAAAAAAATCCGAAAAATTCGAATTTTTTTTTGATGACTGGGTTCTTAGAACATAATTATCACCCCGTATCATTTAGAGCAGTTTTAATGCTCAAAGCCTTTATTTAATCAGACAGATATATCCCTTAAAGGGGTATCCGACGGAGGCTGTATTACGAGACTCATAAGTGATAGAAAGCTGATTTTAGCTGCATTCTCATTTTTGTTAACGGTTTGCTTATAAAAACCTAAAAAAAAATGAATTTCGATAAAAAAATTCCGAATTTTGGCTAATTATGGAACTTTTTCAGGGAATTAACTTTTTCGTGATCTAGACATGGATCTGACAATTTTAAAGCATTAAAGCCTAAAAAATGAATTTCGATAAAAAAAAATTCCGAATTTTGCATAATTATGGATTTTTCTTAAGTATTTTTTTCAGGTAATTAACTTTTTCTCCGTGATCTAGACCATAGTATATGACTAATTTTACAACTAATTTTTATTGTGCAAACTTACTGACCAAAATGTATCAAAAATTATGATTTTTTACTCAAAAAAGTTTTGGAATTTTTCTTCAAAATCCTATTTTTTACGATTAGGGGTAAATAAACTTGAATGCACCTTGAAGCCTAATTATGATTAAAAATTGAAAAAACTCGACGCACCTCCTCGCTTTGCACACTTTTAAAGAAGCTGCTTTTATTTCAAAAAAAAATCTGATATCGTTCGACGAAATGCCTTCGTACCAGCGAACATGTGCAAAAACACCCAGTTATTTTGGAATATCATGAAATATGGGAATCAGGCACGCGCAGCTGATAATATAGTTTATCCTCAAAAAAAATTTTGATATCCAGGAGCTAGATCTAGTTGTACCAAAAAATCATACAAAAAAAACTTTTAACATGAGATTTTTGAAATTTCAAACAAATTTCTCTAGAATCCGAAGTTGAACTTAAACGAGAGCTCAGGACTAACCGTTTGAAAATCCGTAAAACCCGTCCGATAGCCCCTTAAGGGGAGGGTCGCAAATTTTGACACGTTTACGAAGCTATTTTTGAAAAACTAGCAGAGCTGATATCCAAAAAACTTTTGCATCTTGAAGAACAACTCTTCACGGTGGAATTTACAGTAATCTGACTACAATCCCACCTACGCTTTAAAAGCCTCCTAAAACACTCAGAATGAATTTTCTACTTCAATTTTCACCATTTTTCATTAATTTTTTTTGTGTCAGGCTCCAGAGAAGCCTCACACATATGCAAAAGAGCCCTTTCCCCGGAATTTTGCTTTTGCGGCCAAAAAACGAAAACAAAATTATTGATTATTATGATTTAAATGAAAGTGGCTGCCTAATTTGTGGTTCTTTTGTGACGCTACCAGTTAAAAAATTTTTTGGTTTCTAAAATTTTGTCAAAATAAAAATGAAAAGTTGACATGGGTCGAAACTGGTATTCTCTCAAACTGGTGGAGGAGATACCTTTTGCCCGAGCCTCCTAACCGACCTTTTCAAAATTTTTACTTTATGTTTTTTCGCGTTTTGGCCGCCAAAGGCAAAATTCCGAGTCAAGGACAATAATGCATTATGGTGTGGCTTTCTCTGGAGCCTGACACAAAAAAAATGAAAATGGTGAAAATTGAAGGAGAAAATTCATTCTAAGTGTTTTTTTAGGAACTTTTTAAATCGTAGGCGTATGTGGATTGTATCAGATTACTGTTAAATTGCGAGATCACCGTGAAGAGTTGTCTTCAAGATGTAAAAGTTTTTTGGATATCACGCTCTGCTAGTTTATCCAAAAATAGCTTCGTAAACTGGCAAAATTTGCGAACCACTCCCTTAAACCTACCACTACTGTTAAAAAATGATTGTTCGATAGAAAAAGCAGGAATTTACAAGTAAAAAGGCAGAAATTATTGAATGTGCAAAAAATGGAAACTTGTTTATAGCAAGGCATGCAGGCTAAACAATTGATAACGAAACTCAGTAAAACTCGCGATTCGTCTGCTATAATTGTGGGTGATTTCAAAAGACCCTTCGAGCAGTCTGATCGAAACTCAATTTGTCAGATAAAAAATTAATTTTCGAAATTTTATTTTTTGTGATAATTTGATGAACCAATATTTAGGCACTGATACTTTGAATTTCTGATATAGAGTAAATAACCTCAAAGTTGCTTTGGATCCTGACTGACAATATTCATTTGATCGTACTTTGGCTTTTTGCATCCAGGCCTCAGTAATCAGCTCTAAAGCAAGGTTCAACATTGCGCAACTGCTTCTCGTCACTATCAGCTAAAATGAAAGTTAAAAATCCTTTTTTTTTAATTTCTTAGAATTAATATAATCGGTATAGTATAAGTAGGATGAGCAGCAGGCAAATTTCTGACTTTTTGAACATCCATATCACGAAAGAAACAAAACTCTGAGCGGATTCGAAGAGGAAAAAATAATGAGAAAAATAAAAATTCGGACTTTTTAAGGGGGTACTGGTCGCTGGAATTGATTTTTCTCGATACAATATTAGCACCAGGTCCGTCGTGATATATTGAGATTAGGCCAGTTTGTAGTAACTAGCCTTCAGCTTGCGTGCAAGATGTGCCAAACTTTGTTTGTATGCATACACTCCCCACACATTTATGCTAAGCGACACAAGAGGACCCAAGCCAAAGATGGTAAACTATCTCCTCCTAGGTTTTTTGTTGCAATTGGCTGCTGAAATTTTTGACATAACTTGTAAAGTGGTCGACCAATAATAAACAGACAGTTTTTCTAATTTCGCTCAGTTTTTCTAGAATGTGAGAAAACACCGTTGGTTTATGGCAATTATTGTCGGAAATAAATCTCTCTTAGAAAATTAAATTAATTCATCATTTTTTTTATTTAAGCTAGCTTCTATACAAATCGAACAATAACTGAGCCTTTGTTGCCGATTTCGACCCTAAATTCGAAATATGATTTATGAAGGACCCCGAGAAAATTTTCGAAAAACAAGTGGTCGTTTTTTTGTAAGGTAGGCTTAAGAAGAGCTATGAAACACGATCGAAAGTTGGCTAACGCAGGCGATATTTTAAAGTTTATGGTTAGGGATTAAATTAAAGCAAACGTTATTTTTTAATATAATTTGAAAAAATACTTAAAAGAAAAAAAGAGAACAATTTGAATTTTTTTTTTGATGATTGGGGTCGCGTTGTTCACTTGATTATCACCCGGGTCCATTTTGGAGCCTTTATATTGCCCTAAGGCCTCATAAAAAGCAGCGACCGAGTACCCCCTTAGCGGTATGCGACTCTGATTTGACATTTTCTCAGGTGAATATACTGAAAACTAAACAGTTCAGTGGAGAAAACCGAAAATGCTGATTTGTAGATCTATCCTAATTCTGCGAAAAAGTAATGCACAAACTTATTTTTGACCATTACACCAATAGGGTCGTATCGTTAACAAGTGACATTTTCCAAACTGCAAAACTATCTCCTCCCAGGCGGTATGCAATCTGAGCTCAAATTTTCAAGATCACGTAACGATAGTACGTCAATCTTTGCTCGTTGGCTTTTTTTGAGCGGCGACGAAAATTCTAGACGCCCAAATAACCGCAATTTTTACACATTTCAGGGACTTCAAAATCTATCTCCTCCTAGGTATATTTTGCAAAATGGCTCAAATTTTTATCAAGCTTTCCTAAGAACATTGTAGGGACTTCTACGCGGGGCTATTTTCTGAATTTCCAGCTAACTCGAAATATAGTTTTTTTTGCATCATTTTCCAAAAAAATCTTCCGAAACAAAAAAGCTGCTTCGAATTTTCGAAAGTAGGCTTCAAAAGAAAGCCGTGGAACCACTGATGAGAAGTTTGGCTTACGTCAGGTCGATATTTTGAAGTTTTCAGTGGTCAAATGTTGAGCAAACGTTATTTTTTAACTTCATCTTGTCAAAAAATACTTTAAAAAAATCCGACAAAATATGCACGAAATTTCCGAAAAAAAAATCTTTTGGATGATCTGGTTTCTTCGCTTACAGCTTTATTATCACCCCGTATGCTTGGAGCATTTTTAATGCCTCTAGCCTTTTGACATACAGAGTCGTATACGATACCCGCTTAAGGGGGTAGGTGTCGCTTTTTGGTACCTCTTCAATACGCCCTCAGAAACAATTCTAGGGCAGTTGTGAAAAATCTGAGGATCACTCGGTTTGTAGATTTATGGCCTTAGTCTAACGATTACACATCTCAGAAGCTCACATGTGTTACATCACACCACCAAGTGGTGAGTCTATGTCAGAACACGAGAATGGTTTTTCAAGAATCTATCTTCTTTTAGACCAAATACCAAGCGTCTCAAATTTCAAAAAGTAGCGGATAAATGAGAACGAATGTTGATGAGAAGGAATTTTCCAGAAATTTTGACTTTTGATATTCTAGAATTCAGCTTGAACCCATTTATTCAGTATTTCCGACTTCCAACTCTATCTTCTTTGGACGATGTTGAGATTATAAGCCGTTTTTTTCGACGGTAGGTAGATAAATATAATGCGTCGTCAATGTGAGAGAAGGAATTTTTGTGATAATATTGCTAGAATTCTAGCAAACTTTGATTTAAAGTTGAACCGGAAATGAAAGCTCCGGAAATAAAGTTCGTCTGATCGGACAAAAAGTACAGCCAAAATGTACAGCTGAGATTTCACTGATCATAAAAAATCTGCAACAGCTAATCGAAATTTTGAATCCAATCAGCGTCAAATCGATAATTGGGTGTTACAATTTTTTGCTTCTAAACAATAATTGAATTTCTAGAACTGTATAATTAGTAAACAAACTTCTGGGAAGCGCTTTTGTCGATAAGTGCTTTATTTTTTCTCGAATATGCGATAGACCATCGTTTCTTTTTGAGATTTTTCCATCGCAAAAGGAAGCTCATCAAATATTAAAACATTCTGTGGAGCCGTTTTTTTTAATTCGACGCCACACAACTCCAAATAATTGAATTTCATCTAGGTCACGTGAAAAAAAAGTGATTCGATTTTTTCGGAAAGTAGGCGTCAAAAGAAAGCTGGAAAAACACTGAAGAGAAAGTTGGCTTACGTTCAGCTGAAATTTTGAAGTCTTTGTGGGTGCAATGTAATACAAACGTTATTTTCACCTCTTAATTTTGAAAACAAATCGAAAAATTTTTCGATTTTTTTTGTTACTCTACTTTGGGTATGTTTTCGTGCTTTCAAACATTAAACGATTGAGTTTGGTGCATTTTTATGAACTAAATAATGCAGAAAAAGGGACGGATCCACCATTAGCATTGAATCAAAATTTATGGATTTCAGCAATTAGAGTTACAGTTCGGAGAAAAAATATAGAAATTATATGTGTTGCGATAGTAACAGCCCTCGCGAATCATGAGCTCGTTCATTCATATATGGTTTCAAAATTGTGACTCTAAAAACCAGGGAGAAATAGCGTTTCCGCGAGCCTTTTAAATTCAGCTAAAAAATCGTTTTTGTTTTTCTAGACGCGAATTTATTTCGATTTTCAAAACGATATTACAACACCTGCGTGCGTTTCTGTGAATCATAAATCATTTTTCTACCCCAAAAACTCGACGGAGAAATCAGGCTTTCTGCTACAAATATGACTCTACTTTGAAGCACCGTTCCTGATTGGTCCGAGCAAATCAGTGATCTTCTATTATGATCTGAGATTAAGATCAATTTATCAACCAGGCTAACAACTTAGGTTTCACAATGCTATAGTTTCCAGTTATTGCCGCTCAAAAACGCATGGAAAACGGCAATTTCTCATGAGGTACTTCCTTAGGGGTTCTATAGGCAAATGGACTTTTTGCAATGGTTATTTCTCCGCGGCATAGACATAGGAGATGAAATAAAACTTCTGATAAGTTGAGTTCGTCAATCTCTGGAAACGTTTTGAATCTATTTTTAGCTAGCATGTTGAACAACCGGTAAATGAGGTTAACCAGGAGCAAAAAAAAATTCTTGAAAAGCTGTAGTTTTTTTTTCGTCCTAGTTTAAGAAATTTTTTCAATTTGACATGATCTTGCGAATTCGAGGCGGAAAACATGTAGTCTGTTCGTTCTTTAGTTTTTCTCACTGGAAAAGGTATCAAACAGGCGGAAAGGCCTTGTTTTTTGCTTATTTGGGCCACGGGAATATTGTATTTTTTTTCATGCTACATGGCAAACTATTGTTTCGGTGACACTATAGTTTTTCGTAAAATTCGTTAACAAAACGTTGTGGCCCTGATTTAACGATTGTCTTTTTAACTGCCCAGGCAGTACGATTTGAAAATTTATTTTTGACATCCAATTCGTCCAATCAGTTTTTTTTTAGACACCAAACGCATCGTAAGTTTAAATGTTTATTGAAACGGTTATGAACTCTGACCAATATTTAACCGTTCGAGCGCTGAGCGAAAGATTTTTTATTTTCGACCCTCAGACAAAATTTCAATATTTTTTCGAAAATTTGGGTAATTTTTTTACGATTTTTTGAGTTTATAGACTAAAAGCCACGTTGAGTTCAAAAATCATTAAATCCAGCCTCTGATCTTATTTTAGCTTCAAAGATAACGACTTGCCTAATCGCCCACCATTACTCAAAATAAGCTTGTCTTCAATTTTACGAAAAAATTCCAGATGTTAAATTTTTTTCAAATTTTTATTTCTTCTATTATAGTTTAAACAATGCTACGTGGAGAATCAAAATTCTTAAAATCCAGTCATAATAATTTTCAGATACAAAGATATGAGGCTGCCTATAGAACCCCCTTAGGCACAGTCGTATCTTTTGAAACTAACAAGAGTAAGGTCTGAATTTCATATGATTTTGACCTCACCGTTGGCTTTGTTTAGTCATAAAACTCAAAAAATCGTAAAAATTTGTCGGAACAAAATATTCAAATTTTTTCTGTGAGTCGAATATAAAAATCTCTTCTGCTCTGCGTGCGAACGGTCTAATACTTGGTTCATTAGTTCTTATAATACCGTACCAGAAATTCAATCGAATCGTTTGTCTGTAAAAAACTCGATTGGACGACAATGGCATGTCAAAAATAAATTTTCAAATGGGGTTTAAAAAATGGAAAATCGTTACTCGGACCACACAATTTTGTTGACGAATTATTACAAAAAACACTATTAAGTGCACGGAAAATAGGTTTGCCAGTAGCTGAAAAAAATACAAACTTTCCGTGGCCAAAATAGCAAAAACAGTCTTTTCGCCTGCTTGTACCTTTTAGTGTGCGAAATTAAAAAAACCACAACAATTTTTTCCGAGCTTGAATTTCGAGATAATGTCCAAATTTTGAAACATTTCCAATATAGGCGATAAAAACTACGGCTTTCAAAAAATATTGCTCTGGTTAAACCTATCTTACCGGTTCGGTTCAACATGGCTAGCTTGAAAGTATATTAAAGCTTGCCTCTCTGCAGATTACGAACTAACTCTATCAGATGTTTTGTCACTTCCTCTAATGTCGTGATGCCGAGAGAGAATAAGCAATTTCAAAAGTCCATTTTTGGGGGGGGGGGTGCTATAGAAACCCGCCTTAAGGGGTACCCACGCTGAGCTTATATTTCGGCCCGACATACGTCAGAAAGGCCTAATTCTTATATCTCATTCTAATTTTTGTTATCGGTTTATTCCCGAAATATATAAAAAAATTTTCGATGTAGAAAAAAATTTCCTAATTTTTTCGAAGCTATAATTATCCTTCTATTTTCTGTAACTTTTCAAGTTTTACCGTTGACTTAATTTTGGTTACATTGTTCACTCTTAATTAATCTTGAGAAAAAAAAAATTTAATTTTCGACAAATAAAAAATTTCAAATGGTTCTTTAGATCTGAAAATCGACCGTACCCACGCGGATTACTAGTCGCGGGAACCATATTATGGTAGATATTAATTTTTGTTAGCATTCAAAAGTTTGGTTACGGTTTCTGCTGACGAAAAATTAAAAAAAGGATTTTTTTCAAATAATGCTGAATCTCGTGACTTTAGACATCGGATCTGACTGAATTTTTTGCCACTTTCATTTTTTAATGCTGATACCTTATAAATGAAAAATTTTGTATTTTTCCAAAAATTAATTTTGCAAACTAAGAAAAAAACATAGTTTTTGCCAATTTTGAGGCTACCCAAGCTTTGACGGCCATAAAACCATAACTTATAAAAGATAGCAAGATATTTGGAGCGCATAAAAATCAATTGAAACTCCAATTTTAGAAAGTTTGTTTTGGTCCCGGCCGAAATAATTTGCTCCACTGCTGCTCCAAATTGAAAATTTGAACTAGCGCTGGGTACCAAAAACAGCCATTTTGAGGACTGTATCAGTGATTTTAGGACAAAGTTAAAGAAAAAAAAAAATATAATCTGAGCGCTAACTTTTTTTAACTAACAAATTTAGGTATTGCTTTAGGGTTAGGCACTGGGGATTTTTCGATTTCCAAGTTGGCCATACAAATAAATTTTCCACCTATTACTAATATTGTTATCGACCCTAACTAAGAAGAATGATCACCCATTAAAAATTTCTGCAGACTTGTTTTGCTTTTATTGAAAGGACTTTGCTAAACTTGCTAAAAGTCCCTGGATCTGGGCGTATCGGACGCAAAATGAAAAATAGTTGGAAAAAAATATACTCTGTTTCTGGGATTTTGTGGGTTTTTTTTTCTAAAAAAACTGGAAAAATCGTACTAATTTATTTTGGATGATAAAATCTCTTCTTGATTACCGATTTTTTAATTTTTCTTCTTTATCCCGGGAAACTCTTATCTTTCTAAAGAATCAAAAAAAATCTCATAATTTTTTCAAACAAAAATTTCAAAAAACAATTTAAAAATTTCTTAAAAAAATTGTTTTTTCAAAGTAAAAGTTGTAGTTGTCACACTGAACTAGTGTGCCTCTAGTTTTCATTAGACTTTATGTTAGCAGACACAGGGCACATTTCTTCGGATTCAGTAACTTTTTAGGTTTTTGAATTAGATCGGGATGCCAAAATAATTGTTTTAGAAAAAAATGGAAAATTTAAAATTCGGTGATTAATCTGGGGTTCACCAATGGTGTAATTTTTTCTCTTTTTCATGTGCAGCCCAGAAAAAACTTATGATTTGGCTTTCTTATTTAAAATGGAAGGAAAAAAAATACAAAAAAAATTAAAATTTAAAACAAATTTCCAAAAACAGAAAATTTTAATTTCAAAGGGAAAACTTTAAAAAAAAAAAAATTTTTGGAGGGAAAAGGAATTTTGGGGGAAAAAAAAAAATTTTTTTTTTGGGGTTTTAGGGGGGGGGGGGGGGGGGGAAAAAAAAAAAAAAAAAATTTTGTGAAAGGATCTCTCTTCTG
>SCLH01001984.1:59395-74728 GCA_004367855.1 Oikopleura vanhoeffeni | reverse complement strand
GGCCCAACCGTAATCGATCGATAATGATGAAAAATGATAGAAACAATTGTCGTTAATACTATTTTTTCTAACCCGGGCATCAAAATAAATATGACCTGAAAAATTATGGCCGATTTTGGTCACGAAACCACAACCAAGCGGACTTTCTTGGGCGATTTGGTATATCCTTTTTCCCGACGGAACTTCATCTCAAAAACGTCTACTATCTCTGTTGTTCGAATTCCACTGATGTTGTCTAAATGATTGTGTTCGTAATTGCTTGAGTGATTACACACCGATCAAATTTAGCGGTCTCAATATCAAGCACCCTTGCCTTTAATCATACTCAAGACAATCAGTAAGACAACATTAGTGGGATTCGAACACGCGCTATAGAGATAGTAAACGTTTTTGAGATGGANGAAAAAAGATATATAATATTATGCTTCGGTCTGGTTTTACACTCATGCATCATAACTATGACGTCAGAAAAGATAGTGACCAATTTTTCTGACGACACAGTTATGATGCGTGAAAGAGTAAGCAGGCCGAAGAATAATCTTCGATATCCTTTTTCAAACCAAAGTGACTCTTGTAATTGATTGTGGTATCTATAGCGCGTGTTCGAATCCCAACAGTGTCGAATTCTACGCCGTATAATTGGTCGGGGGGTTTATCGGCTGATATAATGCACCCATCAACTTTGGCGCTCTCAATATCAAGCACCATTACCTATTATCATAACCAAGACAATCACTACGACAACACTAGTTGGATTCGAACACGCGCTATAGAGATCACCATCATTTTCAAGATTAACTTTGGTCGGAAAAGGGATATACTCTAATTTTCAGGAATATGTACAGTATGTCGTTTTTTGCTTCATTTTTCAATTTGCATAATTGACTATCCGCCAATGAGAACTATCAATTTCCAGATTAAACCAATCAAAACGGTGGAATTCAAAATTATGCAAATGGGAAAAAGTAAGCGAAAACGTGACATACTGTATTTATTCAGAGACACTATCCTCTTAATCGCTTATAAAACCATTAAACAAGTCGATGCACGCCAGATGATTATAACAAACATCAGCGCCGCACACCCCTTCAATGACCAGGAGAACATAAATTAATAAATAAGAAATTCTCTCTTTGAGAATATAAAAAAGTGAATAATTCTGACCTAAATAAATATGAAGTTTTTCCAACAGCGGAGTTTCCAATAATAAGAAGTTTGAACATATAATCGAAGTTTTGATCAGCCGCGTCATTTTTCTGACTTGACGACATCTGAATATCGTAAAATCGAGTCGGAATTGATGCAATTTTAGACATAATGCAGCAAAAACAATTATCAGGAAAAAAAGCGTTTTCTCTTTTCAGATATAAATCTCTAAAGACATTCTTGCATATATTTTGAGGGTGAATTGAGATAAAGGGTAGGTCATTTGTGAACCGTCTGGAGATCTAGTCTTCAGATCAATCGATTTTCTTTCGATTTTTTTACTTTGAATCAAGTAAAAAGGAATTTGCGAGTTGTTGAAAAAGCCACAAAAACACCCCTTTTCATTTCAACCTACATAACGCCGATTAACCCATAATTGCCTCGAAAAACGGTTCGATATCCGTTAAGCGAATTTAAATAATTTGGAAAGAATAATTTCATCTTAATGAAATAGAAATATCATTTAACTCGTACAAATTGTTTGTTAACTTATTTATAGAGCCTCATTTTTTGCCTTGAACAAACGTAATCCTATGCATCATTTAAAATGCTATAAAAATATAGTCGACAAATTCTAATCGATATCAATTAATTATGCTTATTCCTTTAGGATGATGCTTATTCTTAAGAAAAATAAGAAACAATTATTGAAAAACTTCAAAAATATGGTCGAAAAGCCATAATCGTTTTAAATTACAAATTGTGCTTACAAAATACTTTAGCAAAGTCGAAAATTTTTCTATTTTGGAAAATTTAAAATGCACCATCAGATTTTTTGGTCTACAGCCCTAAGTGCCTCGGTGAGCCTGTCGAAATTACGCTTTGTACCGCTTTGTATATTTTTTTTCTCTTGACGTGAAACTTTTTGCGACATAGAAATAATCGCGTTATTTTTTCAAATCAAAAGTTGAACCCTTGAGCTCACTTTGTATTACATCAGTTTGCTAGATAAATATTATTTTCAGATTTCATAAAGGGTTGATCGAATCATGATTTTCGCCTTGGAAATGGTAATCCGCCTAAACTTATGGTCCATAAGCTATTGTTTACTTATGAATTATTTTTTTTCAATCATTTGTTACTTCAGAATTTTTAACCCTCCGAAGCATATAAAAAAAAGTTCCGCCGAGNTTTTATGAGATCAACCTTCAAGTTTTCCTTTATGATCAAGTTGAAGAGTTGAATTTTTGAAAAAAATTTTTCATATTCTAGAAATTTTATGTTTGATTCTAGAAAAAAACGTTTGAAAAGCCAGATTCATTAAATCACGTAATACGGGTAGGCTCCAGGAAATGTATGTATATCTCAATAACTGCGCAGTGCTCTGTTTCACTCAATACTATTGTGTGATTGACTATATCTGTTGGGAATCAACAAATATTTTTAAATAAGTTCAAAATATTCATGAAAAAATCACGTTTTTTAGCAAAAAATTGTTAGTTTTCTCGATTTAATGAAATTATTTGATTATTATTACAATATTAAGGCAAATATGGTATAAGAGTACCACTCTGGCATGATCTTCACAAATTAAATATTTTTTCAAAACATATCATTTTATCTATACTAATATCAAAATAAGATATTTTGATATTTCACTCCCAAAAAAATATTTTTGCTCCAGATATGTCGAGAAAACTAATTTACTCAAAACACTTTCCTAAAAACATGTTTATTTGAATTTTTATTCCAAATTAGGATCAAAAAGTATTTTTTCGGAAGTAAAACTTAAGCGAAAAATATTCTTTCAATCAACTCGTCATAAAATTTGAACCTAGTATCCGAAAATTTTTTAGGAAATATTCTTAGATTCACATTGTTGAATTTGAAAATATATCAGAAGAAGTTTCTGCGATCATTTTTTCCATCATTTTTGGCTGATTTAAAGTGGCTTTAGGCTTTCAAAAGGCTATGTGCCTTGGAGGGTTAACTTGCACTTTTCATGTGTGGATTTAAAAAAAATACTTCTATCTTGGGCCGGGAATGTTTTATTGAAAGTACAATTTAACTAAAACCTCATTTGAAAATTATTGAGTAGTTCTGATCAGACCTAGTCACAGCTGGCTTGGCTTGATCAATCAAACCAATCTTTGAAAATTTTTGACATGAAATAATATTTCTTAGTTTTTTGCTGATAGTTTACATGATGAATATTGTTACCTTTATTTTGTTGAGTAACAAAGTAATATAAAATTTCTCTCGACTATAAATTTTCAAATATTGATAAATTAACAAAAAAAATTGAAACAACTTTTTTTCGAATTCACGTCAACTAATGTAAGGTCCGGGAGATGAATCCTTACCAAATGAGGAGGATGTCCATTAGCTGACACAAAATATTGTACAGTTCGTGACCACTAAAGGTCAAATTAAATTAATATAGGCATTATGGATCTCCGCCCGAGTGCAGACTGGAGGCCCGATTCAAATGTTGCTAAATTCAGTCGGCTGATTGGCTGACACTTATATGCTACAGCAAAAGAGAGTAAACTGTCAGCCAATAATAAGCATGAATTCAGCATGGTTTGAATCGGGCCTCTAGTCTGCATTTAGGGCGGAAATCCATATTATATTAAATGATTCATTTAGCCAATTTTTCACAATTTCTGTCAGATCTTTTTAAATTGTGAAGACGTTCAAGTAGATGATTCAAATCCTCAAACGGGAAACTTTCATTTTTTATTACTTAAAATGCTTGGAATTTCTTGGAGAATGCTTGGGATGGCTACAAAACGGTTACTTCTAACCAAATCTTCATAAAAAAAATTAAAAAATTTTGATCTTTGTCAATTTTTGTTAATGAAGTCCTAGATGACAAAATGGCAATTCGCACTTCTGTGGAAATTCAGATTGTTAGTAATTAAGGGGGGGTTGTCCATGCTGATTTTGCTTGCTCGCATGCAGTGTCTTTGTTGCAAAATTAAAGCAAAAATAATACCGATTCCGAGTGAACTGAGTTTTGTGAGTCGATTGCAAGTTGATTAGTAGTAATTTGCAACTAATCAAAATGCGCTATGATGACGTCATAGTCTATTTATAGAATCTATCCGAAATTCGAATGTTGAAAAATACAAAAAAAATTGTCGTCATGATAATATTTTTCGAGTACTTCGACTATAACGAATTAAAAAATCACCATAGACATAAAAAAAATATGTTTAAAATGATTTAGTAAAATAAATTATCTTTTTTTATCAATTCTCTATTATAAATAAGTATCTTTGCAACGAAATGTCAAAGTGCGCGGCACTTTTGATAAACAATAAACAACTCAAATTGACAAAAATTTCATTGCAACATAGGTTAGGCCTTTATGCGGTGAATATTTTCTGAGAAAACGAAAAAAATTTGAAATCAAATAAGCCAGTTTTAGCGCAAATTACGAAAACAGTTTTTTTTCATTTTTACGAATGACCTGAACGTAAACGGAAAATTTCCTTCGCGTTAGATTAACGACTACTTAGTTTCGAACCTATTGTGAAATTTAATATTAATTTCAATATCATCTACGCGAGTTTTTGATTACTGGGCAAAAATTAACAGTCTCAAAAATCTTTTTCGTATTATGATTTACGAGTTTGTTACGAATCAAAAAATTATTTTATTTATCTAATTTATACAACAAGTGTTCTCCAAACAAAAGTTATAGACCGTTGAAAAGCAGTGAGAAATACCCAGCAATTACAACAATCAGCATGGACAACCCCCTTAAAGAAGAAATTTAATTAAGCTAAATTAGGTTAAAGACCGGTGTCAGCATAGTTTGAATGTATCAAATAAAGATTCATATTATGTCAAATTTCGATATTTTTGGTACTTTTGACATTTTGAGGCTCAAAAATATCATAAAATAATAGAAAATGTATTACAATATCAATATATTCTGAGCCAGGGAAAATCTTAATTTGAAAATTGATCAAAATTATTGGTTTCATTTTGTTAGAATTTAGACCAACCAGAATGAACAGCATGTCACATTTTTGCTCATATTCTTACTTTTTGCAGGAGCCAACCTAAACCAATCAAAACGTTTAAATTAAGAAATACGTATGTGCTTCACATATTCAAATGATTATTGACCAATCAGCGGTTTCAATCAGGTTTCTGCAAAAATCTAAAAATATGAGCAAAAATGTGACATACTGTAATTTGTATCAATTGATTGATTCTCATTTACAAGGGCACGTAACGCTTTAAGGATATTATTCAGAACAGCCAGTTTGTAGAACTAGCCTTCAGCTTGCGTAAAAATTTTTCCAAAACTTTTCTGTATGCATACACTCTTTGACACATACGCGATACAAGAAATATTAAAATAACCTAAATAATTGGTGTAAAAAACTTCATACACAACCGTTTTTGTGGATAAGTGCTATATTTATTCTAGAATATGCAAAAAACTACCGCTTTTTGGACTTTTTTCATCGTAAAATCTATCTCCTCCTAGGTTAAATTTTAAAATTTGCTCAAATTTTTGCAAAAGCTAGCTCAAAACAAACAAAAACGTCATAGGAGCGTTTTTGTTTAATTTTGATCTCAAACTCAAAATATGAATTTTTTGAGGTCACGTAAAAAATTTCAAAAAAAAGAGTTTTTTATCGATAGTAGGCTCAAAAGAAAGCCAGAGTAACACTGGAGAGAAAATGGGCTTACGTCAACCCGATATTTTGAAGTTTTGGTGGTCAAATTGAAACAAACGTTATTTTTTCACTGAATTTTGACAAAAATACTTTAAAAAAAAATCGAAAAAACGCAAAAATTTAGAAAATATTTTTGTTGTTATTTTGGTAGTTTTTTTTTCAAAACGTTAACGATTATTTGGTGCATTTTCATGACAAAAAAACTGCATAAAATGTAGGAACCACCACACCCTTAAAGTAGCAATTGCCAAATTGAGAAATATTGTGAATAGTTAAATTTAAATAATTAACTGTGAAGTGATAAATGTGCGTGTTATTATAATAAATGATTCTCTTAATTTCTCTATTTTTAGTTTCAGTTTTTGAAAAATATATTTTTTTTGTCTTTTTGCGTGAATGGCCCAATCTGGTATCGATTGATTTCTCCTCCCTCGTGCGAAAAAAGCAACCTTTTGTCATTTGCCCTGAGGGCGCAGTTAACTGCATTATGTCGCGTTTACTTTATACGGTATACATTATTTCCCCGGAGATAAAAAATCTAAATCAGCAAAACATTTTACTTTTTATAATAAATAAATTTTAAAATTGAACTTTTATAAAAAAGGATAAAGTCATTCGTTCTACAACCTTTTATTTATTCCATGATGAAGATACTTAATTATTTAAGACATCTAAAAATATTTCTTTGTAAAGGTGAGCCACGAATCGTGGGTTATTCCTGGGAGCTCTATAGGCAAAACTAAAATTCTCGAAAATAATTATCAGGTTTTACTACAATACTTATTGTGAGGAGTGTTTCAGAGGGCGGCGTAGGTTTAAGTTATTTAATACAAAAAATAAACGTTCTCGGACCGCGTGGAACACTCCCCACGATTAGTAATGTAGGACCTACATTGTAGGTAACATTCCAAAAAAAGACGATTACGAGCATGTATTTTTTACGACTAAGTTGTCATCATTTGAGCCCTCAATTTTGAACTTTAAAATACGTTTTAACCAGACAAAAACATTTTGATTTAGATTTTTACTAAAATCACCGTTTTTCTAAGAAAATGGGCCTTTGTTAATAAAAAGTTGGTCATTTTTTGACCTCGGAAAGCAAATTGTTGGTCAAAAACTGCAAATGATCAAAACTCCATTAGATAATATCAAGCATACCACCAAACTAAACCTTTTGCAGATTTGAAGAAACCGTTTTACCAATTTGATATTCTAAGGGTTTTTCAAAAATAGAATTATAAATAGCGTTTCCACCATTCGATTTTGAGTGAAAAAATTGTTCATGATTTTAATATAATTTGATATTTTATTAGCCCCCAAGAAACTTCAGAACAATCCACCCAGTTCTTTTATACCGAGCAGAAAATGTTAAATGGTTGTTGGTATTTTGTTTCACTATGTAACATAGACTATGTTACATAGTCTATGTTGTACCTTTAAAAATGCGGATCATCTATGTTAAAAGCCATTTCACTTTTACTCATCGGTAGATCGATTTGAATGGTGGACAGTGTCTACTAGACACGCTATCTATACCGTGATGAGAAAAAAGTATTATTTTTTTCTGTAGATTAGACTCAAATGTGTTCCGAAGAGATTTTATTTTTTTGCAAAAATAATTACTGTAATTCCCAAAAAATTGCACAAACACTTTTCGGCGAAAAATTTCATCGTTCATTTGGTCGACGATGATTCCATTATGTATAAGCCGAAAAAAATGCTTAAAGGGGGTACTGGTCGCTGGTTTTATGAAGCATTTGGGCCTTTGAAAATGGTCCAAATTGATTTGGGATGATAATCAAGTGTACTACCGACCAAATTATCAAAAAAAATTTCGAAATTTTCGTGTTTTTTCGATTTTTTTCTAAGTATTTTTTTCAAAATGAAGTTGAAAAATAACGTTTGCTTTAATTTAACCACTAAAACTTAAAAATTTCACCTTGACGTAAGCCAACTTTCTGATCAGTGTTTTTGTGGCTTTCTTTTGATACTACTTTCGAAAAAATCGAAGCACATTTTTTTTNTTTTATATTTTGAGTTTGGGGTCGAAATTTGAAAAAAACGCTTCTAGAGGAGTTTCTATTTGTTCTGTGCTAGTGTTTGCTCGAATTCGAGTGGATTCCAAAATATAACCTAGAATGAGATAGATTTTTGGTGAAAAAATGCTAAAAATCGCAAAAAATCGGTAGTTTTCTGCGATTTCTAGAAAAACTGAAGTGATTTTTGAAAGAAACGCTTCTAGAGGACCTAAGTTTATAAGTCATACGGGATATGTTATAATTTGAGCTGCTTTCTAAATAAACACTGGGAGGAGATAGATTTTGAAATTTGGTCGAGGGAAACCTTGTACTGGTAACGTATCTCAGAGTGTATCGGAACAAAAAGTCATTGACCAATGGTTTTGACAAGATTAAGGTTAGATCTACAACATGGCTAATCTTAATTTTCCCATAGTTTCTCGGTTTAGCTGATTTCTCATCCGGAAAAGTCAATTCCAGCGACCAGTACCCCCTTAAGTTTATGAGAGTCAGGCCATAAAATTTAAAATCGAAAAATTAAACTTGGTGAAGGAAAAAATTTTGATTTCAAATTTTTTTAATTCCGGAAATGCGATCGACTTCTTCATTGGATTTTTTCGAATTTTATTTTGGCTTTGTTGCCAAAGTACACTCAAATGAAGCGCCAGACTAAGGATACAGCTGTTCAAATTACATTTCGAAATTCAAAAAAAATTTCAAACTCGATTTTGACACCTTCCCGCCAATGTTTTCCAATATTTTGTTTTGTTTTTGTGTTCAAAAAGATGAATTAAAAATATACAATAAAACTATCGCATTTTCCACCCAGTAGACTAAGCTCACATATTTAATTTTTTAAGGGGGTTTTCAGTGCTAAATGTTTGAAATATGCAAGCAATTCAAAGTGGATTTATGTGGAATTAGCAATATATTTGGTCCGCCTACTTGTCACGGTTCGATTGAACACAAAACAGTAGTTAACTCGTAGACTCGATTTTAGCCAACTATTTGCCGCAACACATGTTAATCGCCATTTTACCGACCTTAATCATTAATGACAAGATCAGTTTATAAAGTTATATCGATAAGCTTTGAAACACTATGGACGTTTGTTCTAGCGTTTTTTTTCTTTTGAATTAATTTTACTGTATTTCACCAGTACTTAATTGTTTGCGAAAAATTTTTTAAATCACAAAATTAAAGCTTATCAATGCGGCGATCGAGAAACTAAAGTTCTAAGACTATTTCCACCTTACGACTATCAGCCCCAAAATGATCATATACTGCAAGGAGATAAGGTTGGTAACAGATAGTACTGTTTTTTACCAAAATTGGCTTATATAATCAACAATTTTTCGAAAGATCAGTGAAGTGTTCCTTAGAAGTTTTTAGAACTTTTTTACAATTACAACTCAAAGTCCGAAAATGATCCCGGGACCTCAAAATTAAGAAATGGAGGTATTTGCGCCCAAGACATATACTCCAATTCGTGCCGAAACAGTTTTACGAGGAACATAATAGAACACCTATAATAAGAGTGACCATAATAATCATCTCATCCAACCACAGTCTCCACGCTCGTATTACATTTCCACACCACGTCCAGGATTTATTTATGAACATATTTTAACTATATTTTTGATATATTTCCGTACACGGTGATTTTATATCCGACGTTCCTGTAATAGAAAAAGTCTTAAAAAACGATTTGAAGCTTGACCGCTGAGAATTTTTTTGACGTAATTTGAAGTACCTTTTTCAAATTACGCTCGTAACATTGGTGTAACCCGATAATTGTTATTTTCAAATACTATCAAATCAATGCGAAAAGACCCTTCAAACGAAGAGCATAACGAATTCTCTAAGAGCTCTTAATATGCTTACAGGTATCTCGCCTCACAGTTAAATAGAGGCCAGCATCTCCAAGAAGTCATAGGCGATATACGAAGAAATGTATGGAACATTAAAGAATGCGTCAGGCGAGAGCAGAAAGGTGAGAAACGATGAACATACATTAACCGCGGGATTAGGTTGAATTTCACCAGATTTCTGTTTGGAATTATGCGTGAAAATTGGCCTCCGGTAGACTAAGAGCATTCTAGAAATTCAAAAACTCCGGATAAACAATGTCACATTGGAATCTAATGAAGGGTTCGCCGTACGTGACGTAAGGCGTCCAGCTATGTCTCGCACTTCTGTCCAAACATTAAAAATTGAACCGAAATAATTAACTCGAAACTTTTGCAAGAAACATAATAATATTTTTAGACACATACGCTAGAGAGAACATTTGAAGTTTTATAAAAGGCTAATTGCAAATATTAAATTAAGGTTTAAATTTCAGCTCATTATTGCATTTTCTAGCGAGTACAATAGTGAATTCGCAACTTTTGTTATTCTTATCTTGCAAATGCCTTTAAATTCTGTTGTAAAATTTAATTTGTTATTCTCAATGTGTAAAGCAAATTTCTGAAGATTATGTTAAAGCTAATTGAAAGAATGAATGTTGACTAATGAAAAACTTGCCTAATAAAGCCGATTAGTGCAGCAGCAACTAGTTTGCTGAGAAATCGAAGTCTGCGGTACAGATTCATGTCTAAAGTCTACGAGTTAAATTGCTGATCGTCAATTAAATTTGGTGCTTGTTTATAAGTGCTTGATTTTTGTTCTCCATCAAGACAAAACTTTCACATGCTGCATACAAATGCAATGCAATTTTTAGGGGTTGTACTCCAGTTGAACGTAAAGAATTAAGCGTTTTTATATTTTCAATTTTTGGTCAAACTCTCTCAAAAAATGATAAAAAGAAAAAATTCTCCATTTTTGTAATAAAATGCAATTAATGACTTTTAGTGGATTAAATCAAAAACTAATACAGTCCTCGCCAGGGTTGTAAAAGGGATCATCCCCGACCGGATTTTTTATTCTCGTCCCCATTTTTGCCTATATTTTGCCTAAACATACGCAAAAAGGGGATGAAAAACCAACGCAAAAGCCATCCTTTTTACAACCCTGGTCCTCGCTCCCTAACTGAAACACTTACCGACCTAAAAAAGTGTTCCAGTTAGGACGACGTGTTCCAGTTAGAGGTGTTCTAGTTAGAGAGCGAGGACTGTAATCAGAAAACAACATTCGAATTGTTCGTGGTTTTTTGCACAATTCGAAATTTTTTTTAAATATTTTGTAAAATGCAAATGTTCTAAAGCATTCGAAAGTTAAAACAAGCTTAAATTTAGCATGTTTTAAAATTGCTCTCCATTTCTCACCAGCTATGTATTCACTCCTGCAATATTAACAAACTTATGGCTATTTCAAATTGCTTTCAGTTAAGTAGATTTTACACCCACAACCCTCTTAAGATTTTCATAAGAATCATAAGATTTTGGCGAATGTTTTAGAAATGAAAATCAAATCCAAACCGAGAAATTTACTTTTATCTTATGCAGAATTTTCATGCGCTGCTTTGGAAAAAAATCTTTGTAGTTTTGAGTCCTGAATTTGTTTTCTGTCCTTTTCGCAAATAAAACTCAAAGTTTTTTCCGCTGAGCACGGTGCGTAGGCTACGCTGCGCACCATACGAATAAATGATGAAACTAGACAAAAATTTTAGTTGGCATATAAAAAAAAATTATTGAGACGTTTCTGTATTGTGGTTAAATAAATTAATGAGCGTTAACAATTTTAATTCAATATTTTTATTATACCGGTTTTACGAGTTTGTTCAGAAGTGCGAACCTAGCTAAAAATTTCATTGTTAAGGATATTTTTAAATCGTTATTTTAAGGGGGTTGTATCGTTTGGAAAGAGTTTCAAGGGGATTATAACTTCGGAGTCACAACAAGGGTTTGTCTCAAGTCAAAATAGAGATTTAACTGGGGGGCCGTCGATCAAAAGTTGAAAATCAGGGTTTTCATTGCATAATTGCCGAAAAGTACAAATTGTTCGATCAAATATTCCCACTGATATATAAGCGTATTTGAACAAAAATGCGGATGTGACGGATGACTCGTCTAATCTGAAGCGAGCTTACAAAACTGACAGAATTATTTTTTCAAAATGTATCTCCTCCCTGAGTTTTCATGGAATAACAATGATTTATGACTTTAATCAACCGGAGCGTTTTAAAATAATTATCAGATTTAGCTTTAGAATCATCAAAAAATAGAATTTTTGACCCTATTTTAGGGGTCTCAATCAAAATATTTCTCCTCCCTGAATTTAAAAGTCGAAACTTACATGAATGTGTAGCTGAAGAGTACGTACAAATCATCTCGGTGAGCTTTGTCCAAAATTTCTTACTTTTACTTCCATAAATTGTGCTTTAATGTCCAAAAACGAGAAATCTCCACTTATTTTATACGAAATATTTTTGAACCTATCTAAAAGTTCTTTCTAACCATGTATACAAATTAAACGAGTACCAAAATGCTTGTAATTGCACGTAGGCAAACTTTTTGATCAGTGTTTTTAGGACTTTCTTTTGAGCATACTTTCGAGAAAATCACAGCAAATTATTCTCAAAATTTTTTTAACGGCTCTTTTAAATAACCATATTTCGAGTGTTATAATTTTTTCTAGGAGGAGATAGTTTTCCGACAAATAATTGTCAAAAAACGGTTGTTTTTTTCCAAATTCTAAAGAAAATATAGCAAAATTTGAAAAGCTGCTCGAGATAAAGTTTTACCTACCACTTTTACAAGTAATTTCAAAATTTCAGCTAATTTCGACATAAAACCTGGAAGAAAATATTTTTACTATTTTGGCCTAGGTCCTCTTGTGTCGCTTATTTGTGAAGGATCGTATGCTAATCTGACTCAGGATTGTAAAAGGGATGGCTTTTGCGTGGGTTTTCCATCCCCCTTTGACGTAGGTTTAAGCAAAAGATAGGCAAAAATGGGGATGGGGATAGAAATTCTGGTCGGGGATGACCCCTTTTACAACCCTGATCTGACTAGTATCCTGAAAGCCCTGTATGGCTATTTTTATCTAGAAAATTCAATTCCAGCATCCAGAACCCCCTTAACCCCCCACCTGTTTTTCTGTATTTTAAAACACAGAGACCAAAAATGTTTTGGGGAAGTATCATTTTGGCCGGCGGAGTATCAGAACAGACCTCCGAAAGTTTCCCTTATTTTTAATTTCAAAAATTTCGGTGAGTTTCAGTAATGGCATCAGACCGAAAATGCATGATTTGGATGCAATTTTTCTTTTATGCAGTTAAAACAGCACTGGAACCAGATTATAATCTACAAATATACTAATAAGAGTTACTTTCGGAGATAAATATTTTGACATCATTTATTTTGGTACCCGGCACCACCTGGTGGTGTGATTGGTGGTCAAAATTCTAAATTGACGATTTAAGAAAGTGCACATCGCGCGCAAAAAAATAATCAAGTTTTCAAAAAAGTCATTTTTTCGCCTACGTATTTTCGATGGTTAAATTTGACCATCAAATTACTAAAATTTTTCTTCAAACTTATAAAAAAAAAATTATTCTGTTTAAACCACAATTTCGTTGCAGTCACGCTCTTGCCGTTTTTAATTATAAAAAAAACAATATTTATGTCTTTTTTATCGAGTTTGAAGCCTGAAACTTAGTAAAAATTAGGCACCATAAAAATTAATCTCAAATCTCTAATCATTTTTTTTAGATTGATGGCTGAAGCCATGTTTCATAGTTAGCAAATACTAGTGTGTTTTCAAACACTCAGTTGCAGGTGGGCAATATAACATCGCAAACAGGTGGGGGTTAAACCAAACCGCAAGAAAATTATCAAATTGTGGGCAGACACCAAATCCGGTCTTTTTTGATAATTAAACTGGATAATTAAAATCCAAATTTCAACTAAATTTATAGATTTAATACGAATATCGTAAAATCAATAGCATAAAACATTGAGCTGAAATTTTATTTTAGCAAAATACCAAACGCTACAAGAGAGTTTTCACATGTTTTGAGCTACTGACTTAAATAAGACATAATTGGAATCTTAGTTATTTCCGTTTTTTCTTTATGTTACTGTAAACTTATGAAATAATCTTGAAGATGTGTCGAAAAACAATATTAGTACATAAACATTATTGAACAGAAAATGTTTGTCGCAGATTTTTAAAACAATCATGAAATATACAAATTAGTTAAAAGCTACAATAATTGTTAATTAATTATTTTTCATTTATATAAATACTTCAAAGATAATTGCTATTTGGTTTGGAGAAACGCCTATCTTTGCCTTCTCACCAGGAGTCCTGAAATAAAATAATTGTTCTTATGTACAAAATTGCGTGGGTGTTTCTGAAGATAGGCTAACGTGGCGTTGTTCCTGAGGGGCTTATGTAGGTTTTTGCTTATGCTTCACCTATGCGCCGTCACATATATACGCCGGACCCTGCTGTATTAGTGTGATAAAATAAGCTGAATATTAGTAACGCCCAAATTATAGGAAACATTCTAGTGTGAAATTTCACGCACCTACGCACCATAATCTCTTATTTAAGAGCAGCCAATAACAGGCGCGGATTCAACAGTGCTGTGATACCTCTTTTGAGCGGTTAACAATTAGGGGGCGTTATTAGATTAAGCTAATTTCGTATAGAGTGTTTGATTTAAAATATTATGGTTTCTAAAATTTTATTTGGTTTAGAAAAATTATGTTAGGTGGAGGTGATGAATTAATGTGTGGTGGATTAGGTGAAGCACAACCAGCTAATGATGAAGTTAAACGAATTCTAGAAAACGTGAAAGCGGATATTCATGCCAAAGCTGGAACTTCTGGAGATGGTAAGAGATTTTTGAATAGAATTATGAATTAGCAAATTTAGAATTTAAAATTAGTCCGAAATTTTCAAAAAAACGTAAAACAGATTTTTTCGAATTTTCGAGAATTTCGAAAATAATAAAAAATATTTTTTCGAATTTGAAGTTTTTCTCGGACCAAGTGCATTTTTTCACACATTAAGTGATTTTAAAATTATCATTCAAATGATTTCCGTAAGCATTTAATTGATGGGAGTCAAAATTCGGTTTATTTAACATTTATTAACCGATAGTTGAACTTATTGGTTATTGTTCTCAAATTGTCGCAGGTGAAATTTACTACATGAAGGTCAAGATTGGTCAAAAACTGATTCATGCTCGAATTTTCGAATCGTTGCCTTGTAAGCTAGGTCGTGAACCGGTCAAATTAGATGCAATTCAAGAAGGTGTTCATATCACAGTATTCTCGCAAATCACCCCCTTTGATGCGGATGCGGAATATGAGATGATCCAGTACTCTGATGATTCTGATGGTTTAGGTGAGGAACAACCAGCTAATGACGAAGTTAGACAAATTCTAGAAGTAGTGAAAGGGCAAATTCAGGGCAAATCTGGGTTTTATGGAGATGGTAAGATAACAACCTTTACAAGTTTAAAAATGACCACACGTGCCGCTAAATAGTAAACTATCAGATTTGTTTGAAGTTAT